>APFE030178516.1:159614-175897 GCA_000404065.3 Pinus taeda
ATTTTTGGAAGTCCTCAATGTGCTCTTCCATTGAACCCTTTTGTTTGAGATTTATCAATTGGCTAAATAAGGTGTTTCTCTTTGTATCCTCATAATGTGCTATCATTTCCTTCGTGAAAATTGATCACGTGGCAAGTGTTTTATGAGAACAAATCCCTTTATACCATAAAAATTGATTTGGTTATAAATAATTAGATGCAATACATACCTTTTGTAATAGTGATACACCATTTAGATCAAAATATTTCTTCGTCTGTAGTATCCAATTTACCAAATCCTTGCCATAAAACTTCCTCATCTCTCTCTTTCTTGATTTTAGAAGCTCGACCTTGAAATGACTGTAACTCTGTACTTTTGGATCTTTAAGTTCTAAAATTTTAGTCTATAATAGCCCTCTAAGTCCTCTTTGTAGCTCAGCAAGTCTGATTGCAATTGGATTCCCAAATAAATATTTATTCCCAATCTCCCGCAGTGACCTAATTATAGACTAGTTCAGTAGAGTGAACTTGTACGATGTGTCACGTGTCACTATTTCAACCTTAGGTTCTAAAAATTATAACCTAACAAAACACATTCCATCCTATTTTTGTAACTTCCTATGAAATTTCAATCCGATGCTTAGAGAGAAAGTTATGATGATTTTCCCAAGGTCACCTGTTTAAGATGTAATTTGGGAGTCTACAAAAAACCTAAATTCCTCAGATCATATATTCAAAAAAATAGCGAGACAAGATCTAAAATTTGAACTCGAGGTTCAGACCAATTTTTTTCTCAAATGGGGTTTTCTTTTAGGTTTTGCAACTTTGTAGAAAAAACTTTATAGCAAACCTTCAACAATGACCTGTTTTAGATGAAATTATGGAGCTTGCAAAAACCCTAACTTCATCAGTTCATATGTCCAAAAATATAGTGAGTCAAGACCTGAAATTCAGATCTAATGTGAAATGTGATTTAATATCAAACATGCTTTTTTTTTAGCTTCTGAAATGTCATAGAAAAAGTGTTATATAAAAAATTCCATGTTGACCTGTTCGGAGCAGAAAAACCCTAGAATCCAAAGATTTGATACCAAATGTTATGAACCATCTCACAAAAAGATAGAAAATATAGATGAATGCCTTAGAAATCAGCCTCTTCGAGGGGGAAACCTCCTTTACATTACACAAATAAAAAATTCTTGGATGATACAAATGACAAGACCTCCTTTCTATATATAGGAGTCTAAGAGGTCATAATCTTATAAGAGCCGACATAACAATAATAATGTAAGGGCAAAACAATAACAATAGTGGCTTTTATGGGGCACAATAATAACAATATGGGTACTACATGAGCACAACAATATAACAAGGGTGTTGCACTAATAATAATAAGGGGCTACAATAGTAGTATAGGGTCCTAACAAAATCGACATAAAGTTTTTCTGATTTGGACACTGGGAAAATTTGGCCACTCTCAAAGTTGGGCTCAAGAATGGTTCCACCTGCCTCTACTCTCGCTCATGGTTCCACCTACAAAAAATTAAAAATTACAGTCTCGGACTATGTGCCCACTCCTCCACTGCCTGGGCGCACTAGTGAATTGAGTTTAAATATCAAAAGGTTGGAAATTTTTTCAAAAACTCCATTGGGCAGAGTGGTTAGAGATCAAATTATTGTGGAGGGCGTTGGGCGATCAAATCCCACCCCCTCCTATTTTATATAACAGAGGTAATTGTTTTTGGAAGGGACATCGGGTTGGGCCCGCCTCGGGCAGCCCAACCACCTCACCCGTCACCTTCTCTAATGGTGCCCCATATATTTAATGTGGGTGACTATTGTGTTTGGGTCCATGCCCCAAGGGTCGGCCCACATATTACTACTTTGTGTGTGCAATAATGGCTCGCCCGAATTTTACGAGGTTCCGCAAAATATGGGGGGAGGGGTCGAGGGTATTGCCCCACCCCTCCATGATACATATGTGACAAGGGTTGTGGTGGCGAGATTGATGGCCCACCACCCCCTTTGTTTTAATAAAAAAAAATTAGTTATAACAATATGGCCCATTTTAAAAATTTGGAATTTGGACCAAAGGAGATGATTTAATGAGGCAACAATTTTGCTCAGAATCTAGCCAGAGTTGGCTGGATTCCGTCCACTGGAAAGCTTCCAAATTATGTCTCCATTAAGCCTTCCTAGTCAGCAAAGTTCAACCAAAACATTGAATACCTCTATCTTCCTCATCCAGACTTGGATTGGAGTGTCATTCACACTGTTGGAAACAGGGCGACAAGCACTTTTATCTGATGTCAAGTTAATTGACTCTATGCTACTTTGAATTTTGAGCCCTTTCCATGCCACTGGTGTCTAGAGATCCACCTGGATGAATCCTCCCCACTGGTGAACTTTTGGTCCTCCAAAAGCATGAAAAATAATTTGCAACTTCTTTTTACCTTGTCTACATCACAAGTGTCCTGAAAAGGTCTCGCTTCCATCTCCTTCACCTTTGTTCTTCAGAGCCTTAAGTGATGAGCCAGTACTTGCAACCTCTGCAATGTGTATTAATTTGTTTTGCAAATTGTGTGCTTGAATTACATGATGAGCTAATTACCCATGCATCCCATACTTTCCACGAGTTTATAACACATACTCGGTGGTCAAGTTTACATCAAAATGGAAACAATACCCCAGCTATGAAGACAATGCCAACATATCATTGTTGCTTCAACAAGTGATGGAAAACACATCATCACTAAAACACATGATTTACAAAAATGAGGCCAAATACTATTGTTTCTTTGAAAAGTGATGGAAAGATGACATCACTGTCACAATTTATCATGCAACTCAAAATAAGACCAGACACCATTGTTGCCTAACAAGTGATGGAAAACAAATCATCACTTTTACATTTTAAAATGCAACAAATGATTTGGAAAAGCACGACCATGACAAGCTAACATATCTAGAAACCATTTTTCCCTTATCACTATGAATGGGTCATCTCCCTGTGGTGGTTTTGCTTGTCAAACAATTGTTTCACCTAGGTCATGCACCGACACTTTGTCTTTGAGGCGTTGTTCTAGATAGAGCCTCCAACATGTGGCTCTTTGATGGCCACTTCTATTGTAATGATTGCAATAGGTCTTCTTCCTACAGATCTTCTTAACATGTTTCTTTACCTATTTTTGAGAGGGTATTTCATGCCTCCTCCTTTTGGGTGCTGATATTATTTTCCAATGCTTAGAAAATGTATGGTTATGTAACCCACAAAAGGTACATTTTTTTTGATGCTATGTTTTACATTCATCATTAACAACATGATTGTAATCAAAATGAACATTCGAATGTTGAGACTGATTATACCTTTCCTTGCCGCCTCTGGTGTCATTATGGCGATGAGATCTTGCCTCATCCCTTTCCTTGCAATGGACATTGCCATGGGATGATGGGAATGTGCTCCCATCATTCTCTTTCCTCAATGATTTTGATGATGTCTCAAAAGAATCTAACACCTTTGAGCATTCTCCTTCGATGTATCCCAAGCCTGCAAATTGAGATCTTTGCACATCCTCCAATGGTTGAGTTATGCCTTGCTTATTAAAACCAAGATCTTCTTCCTCCTTGCACCTCATCCTAGTAAGGAGCCTCATGTTTGTCCCTGTAATTGGTATCTCCACATCTCCAACATAAATAATACTATGTGAAGATGAAACTGAAAGGAAACCTGCATATCTTACCTCCACTATTGAGTTGGAAAGAACTGATGAAGGCTTCTCATCATTTGTTGTTGGTGGTTCTCTAGCTATCTCGGTGCATTCCCAAACTTCCTTCCTGACATACCCAAGTCCTGTTCGATAGGGTAATTCCTCTACTTTGATCGGGTTGACAATTCCTTCACCACTAGTACCCAATACTTTTCCTTCATATCCCATTTTCCTCAATAGTTTGGAGCCAATTCCTATGGTATGATTTTCAAAAATAACAAAATCATCATTAGGATACATACATGAATTCAGAGAATTACTTTTTACCTCACATGGGTCACGCTGTAGCTTTTCCAAGGCCTCATCCTTAACTTGTAGTTGTTGTAACAAACTCTACTTCTCCTCTTTCTCTTCATGTAAAATCATATTTAATTCAACATTCTCTGTTTGAAGATTCTAGTCATTGTGCTTCAGTTCCTCCAGGATCTCTTCCGTGGCTTGCAACTGAAGTTGCAATCACTCCTTTTCTTCTGTCTCTTTTTGTATAGTTTCATACATTATTTCCAACCTTTTGGAAATTTTTACCATGGCCTCGTACATTGTTTTTTCATCCTCTATCACTGTATGTTCCATTGTTCATGCTTGCAATTCACATCCATGCAAAGATTGCTCTAATACCACTTGATCTGGGTACGGGGTGTGACAAAGGACCGTTCCAAGACATTTTACTTATGTGATTTGTTAAATTGAATTTTTAAAATAACATAAATAAATACATCTGCATGCTCTAAAGAATAAGAACATGACAAGTATCAACAACATAAAAGACATAAGCCATTGATAATAGAGTTCATCCAAGAGGGACTACATCTTTGGGCCTTGGTGTCAAGATGGTTTAGGTCACTACATTAAGTTTTGGTAAAGAGGATGAAGATGTACATGTATGTTATCATGGTCATAAAGGAAATTCCCTCATGCAGAAGTGGCTACTAACCCCTAATACATGTTCCATAATAGGAACTACCCTCACGTAGGAGTGGCTAGAAACCAATACATGTTCCTATCTAATGACTCAGAGAATCTCTTGTACAATCTACATAGAGATCTCATAATAACATAAAAAAACCACAAATGTACATCTCTCATCAACATCAACAAACAAGATCTCGCATCAAAACATAAAGTGCAAGGATCAAATCAACACAATGCAAACTCATAATGATGATTCTACATCACATTGAGCGAGAATCATAACACATATCATAAGCCATAAAAATAAGTATAATGCAACAACACTATATATACGTTAGCACCATGGAGGCATTAATAATGGTCTGCTCTGTTGTTGTCTTGTTGTACTGTCAAATCTTGTAGCTTCGATCACCATGAGAATGTGTGCTCGCACATTGAGTATTGATACCTGCAATAGAATATAAGAATTTGATGAAAAATCAAAGACTCTGTTGCATAATCTAACACCGCCATCAAGTTTGTGTCACTAAGAGGTATAAAATTGACATAAATTTTGTCCGATTTGGACACTAGGAAAGTTTGGCCCCTCTCAAAGTTGGGCTCAAGCATGGTTCCACCTGCCTCTACTCTCGCTCATGGTTCCACCTACAGAAAATTAATTATTACAGTCTCAAACTATGTGCCCACTCCTCCATTGCTTGGGTGCACTGGTGAACTGAGTTCAAATATTAAAAGGTTGGCATATTTTTCAAAAACTCCATTCGGTGAAGTGGTTAGAGATCTAATATTTTATGGAGGGGGTCGGGTGGTCAAACCCCACCACCTCCCATTTTACATAACGAAATTAATTTTTTTTGCAGTGGAGGTCAAGTTGGGCCCACATTGGGTGGCCCACCCACCTCACCTATCACCTGCTCTAATGGTGGCCCATATATTTAACGTGTGGGGTTGTTGTGGATGGGTTTGTGCCCCAAGGGTCGGCCCACATATTACTCCTCCGTGTGTGTGATAATGGCCCACCCAAATTGCACGAGGTTCTACCAAATATGGGGGGAGGCACCGGGGGTAGTGGCCTACCCCTCCATGATAGATATGTGATAAGGGTCGGGGTGGCAGGGATGATGGCCTACCACCCTGGTTTTTTTTTTTTTTTTTTCAGCTATAACAATATGGCCCATTTTAAAAATTTAGAATTTGGACCGAAGGAGATGATTTAACGAGATGAAAATTTCGACTGGAATCTGGTTGGAGTTGGATAGATTTTGTTTACTAGAAAACTTCCAAATTGTGTGTCCATAAGCTTGCCTAGTCAGCAAAAGTCAACCAAAACTTTGATTGCCTCTATCTTCCTCATACGGACTCAGATTAAAGTGTCATTCATACCATTGGAAATAGGGTGATGAGCACTTCAATTTGATGTCAAGTTAATCGACTTTCCGCCACTTAAAATTTTGAGTCTTTTCCATGCCACTCGTGTCTGGAGATCCACCTGGATCACTAGGATTTCCACAACATAATCAAGGTAGGATATATCCCTGTTATAAAATTGTTGTGCCTAATTATTTTTTAGGTTCGGGTTTGGTTTAGTAGGCATTTGAGGTTGCTTAGGTGGATTTTGGTTAGGAGGTTGTGGTTGAGGTTGAGGAGGAGGTTTTAAATTGGGAGATTGGGTGGTTTGAGGCCTCCACCCTAGTGAGGGGTGGACCCATTGGGAATTTTTGGGTGAATGCAGATGAAAAGGAGGGTACCAAGGCTCGAAAGGTGCATTTTGATTTAGATTGTAGTGAGGATAATGTGCACCTTACATGCCTTATTGATATGGCCAAGGAATTGGGGGTATCCTTTCGTTAATGAAGCACAACTGCTCGAACCCGCCTTCTACCCCTCCTTGGTATACGACCTTTAGACCTAATAGATACGGACATTTATTGGTTGCATGATTCCCTTCATAAACTAAAAATTCTCCTATGAAATTCAATATTCCTAGGATTTGTTTTAGTACACCTAAGGAAAAAGATAGCTAGTTCCCTCTCTGCTTCCTCTTTCCTTCAAATGATTTTCATAGTATCCATTCGCAAGGAAAAGGTATGCAACATTTCACTCTTAAAATATTCCAACATACTTCCTATCTCATGCTTGATAGTTTTTGTGAAAGGAGAGAAAGTGACCATTCCTTGGTTAGACCTACCCTTCTTGCTAGTAGCCACAAGGTCATTCTAGAATACAATTTTGATGTCATCATAAGTCAATTGGTAGGCATCTCCTCGAGATAGCATTTCAAGGGTTTCCATTACCTCCTCCTTGATCCCTCGAATAAGGACTAGCTTGAGTGACTTAGGATTAAGGGTACAATTGGCCCTCCTATAATTGAGTTGAAACCTTTGCTCATAATCCTCCAAAGATTCGACAAGTCCAAGGGTCATCCTAAATATTTTCTCCTTTGTTTCTTTGGACCTACAATAATCCTCGTATTTGTCATTGAATGCTTCTTGCATTTGGGCCCAAGTAGCGATGTTGCCTCCAGGTAGACTCATAAACCAGCATAAGGCTACATCTTTGACAATAGAAGGAAACAACTTCAGCTTCTGATCATTAGAGGCATAGTCATAGGTCCTACAGACAACAATAAACTCAAACATGCAAGTGTCATGATCCTTATAGGTTACGCCATGGAAATGTGGAAGGGAAACAAGGCTTAATTGTTCATTCTAGCCTCTCCATTAGTTTCTCTGATAGGGAAAAACTCATTGTTCCAGTTTTCATCCATAGTTTGGGCATGTTAGATAGTTTCTTCTTCTCCTATAGGTTCATCAAAAATTTCAGGTGGCTCTCCTAAAGGACTTTCCAACTCTCCTATAGTCAAAGAGGGAACTTTATAGTCACCAAAGAAGAATGAAGGTTGATTATTTGAGGAGGTGTGGGCTTTTGGCAACAATTTCCCTTCGTTATCCCTACTCCCATGAGGCATGAAAGAAAAAGTTTTCTCTATGATATTTTCAATATTTGATCAAAGCAATAAGACTGATGCAAAACATAAACAAAACAAAAAACAACAATTCTCAAGAATAAACAACACCTACTTAGACACCTCCCGAGCAACAATGCCAAGAATGTTGCAACTCCCAAGGGCTTCTCAACTCAAATTATCAACTCAGGGTTCATAAAAACTTAGAGGTGGAAGTTCTATATGAAAAATAGGTTATGTTCTACGCATGCCATGCGTAGTCATGAAATCATATCAAGGTGTTCAGAGACCTCTCCTCCAACTAAATATAGTGAAAAATTCTCATGAAATCATAAATGAACATGATTATAACCATAAAAGTGAAAAAGACATTCATTTAAATGTAAATGCTAATTGACATTGCATGAAAGGAAAAGGAGAGTCTATTTATAGAAGTAAATCATGCTACTCTACTAGCACATTTAACCATATCTATAGCCTATTACTATGGATCATTTATCTACTCACACTCGCTTGAGAATAAGGAATCTAATTTTTAACATGCCTATGAATAAAAATACCAATTCTAACTCTGTTTTGCTATCTGATGGTTGCAGTGAGGAAAGGAGTAGGTTGGAGTGGTCTTAGAGTCTTCCTTAATCGTCAAATCACAATTTGCAGGCCATTATTCAAATTAACTATTCTAGGATCAATGTAGGGAGAAAAATTGGTTGAAGAAAACACTGCTACAGGAGTTGCTACAAGAGGGCCTATTTTGCTACAGGAGTCCCTGTTTTGCTACAGGAGAGGGTATGAGAGTGTTTTAAGGATGTAAGTGATGTCTTATAGGTGGATAAAGGTGTATGAAGGTATAAGGTGATGAACTAAGGGTGTGGGATACCCTTAGCCAAGCCTAGTACCCCTCAAAGGTGTATCTTGCACCAAAATTGATGCCCACGTTGTCCTTCATTTTCCCTAACAGAGTGAATTCAGAGACAGAATTTGGAAGTAAGGTGAGGTACCTAAGAGAAATATGGAAAGTTATAGGTGGATTTGGAAAGGTTTTTCCACCACTGCAGATCAACATAGTCCCTACAGCTAGCCAGAAACATGCACCGATTGGCCAATAATGCAATAAGACAAATTATTATGGAAAATATGAGTTGAATTTGATTAAGATCTATTATATCCCACAACACTAGTCTAATCACTCAAGATTATAAAACTAACTCCTAATTTGCAGAGAATAAGAAGGAGATCTAACATTTATCCATTTCTAAGAAATAATAAACAAATATTTTTGAGTTATTATTGTAGATCATTCCAATCACTCTTCACACAAAATAGGGGATATGAAATCCTGTAATTAATTTTTTTTATGATATAATATCTACTGGAACAAGAGAAGGATTGCAATGCTTTGAAACAATAACAAGAAGGAAATACAAGAGAGGGACTAAAGCCTCTAGTTTGGGCCCAAATCCAATGGTTTCAACCTTCCAAAACTAACTCAAAGGCAGAGCAATGGTAAACTTCTCATTAATAGAAAATAACAGTCTCATACATCATATGAAAGTTAAGAATAAAAATTTCTATACATGGCTTCCATATCGATCTAGTCCAATAATAGGTCCATGTCTGAAATAGTCAACATTAAAAATAGAAAATAGAAGGGTATTACATCTTTCCCCTTGTTTTATTCAACATCGTCCTTGGGGTTTGATGTCTAATTATTTTCCTTCTTGAACAGTGTTGGAAATGCCTCCTGCATTTTTTCTTCCATCTCCTATGTGGCCTCCTCGGGTGTAAAGTGTTTCCATTTCACTTTAACCTGAGTGATGGCTCGATTATGAGCAAGGTTTCCCTCTGATCTAATATGTGAAGTGGTTCTACTAGGAAATCTCCATTCGGTTTCGCCTTTATCAATTTCCAATAAATTATGTTAGAGTTATCATGAGCATATTTCTTTAACAAAGACACGTGAAAAACATTGTGTACTCTTATATGGCCGGTGTTATAGACATTTTTGGGCACTACAAACCCAATCATAAATGTCCATAGAACAAGGGCTCCTAAGTCCCTAAAAGTGTTTCTTCACACCGTAAAGAACAAGGTTAGCTAATTACATCATCTCCCGGAAGTTCTCCACAAAAAACTACTCAGAATTGGTCAAAATTGGACCATACTGATTGCTCTATGGCCAGGGTGTGATGCATCTCCCCTTATACACATGAGAGGTGTGATGCATACTACAACGTACTTCTATAGGGTATGATCGACGAGAATAGACAAGTGGTGGAGATAGTTTGTTAAGTGGATGATCAAGGAATCTTCTAGAAACTTCTGATATGACACTTGCCCCTTAGAATTCGGCCAAGGATGAGTAAGAGATCAATGAAATCTCCAAGTGGAGCCAAGAACTATCAGTGGAATGACACTAATCAAAAACCCAGAGCTGACTCACACCTCTGTAAATATCTATATATAGATCTCTCATCCCAGAGATCCAGAGGTTGGAGGCTGGAATCTTGTATCTTGTAGAGAAGTGTTGTTGGTTTTCTAGAGTAAACATCATAGTGTTGGGTGATCTAAGCTTTACTTGAGGTGAAGAAGGGCTTTCTTGCTAGAGGATGATGCTGGGTCAGAACAATTGGTTGTAATCCTCTTGCTATTCTTGATATTAAGTAAAGTTATTCAAGCTTTTCCTCCACATTCTGTATGTCTTGATTTATATAGATTCTGCGCTCACCTCGCCCCCCGCCCTCTGTCCTACATTATGGTCCTATGTTGTCATTATGGACTTACATACGATCTCTATCTTCTTCGATAGTGGTTATTCTGCTTTGATTCCACAGGTGTCCTTGAACGCTGTGTGACAGAAGACCAGGGTGGCACAAGACTCCGATCCCAGAGACGGAGAGGAGAACCACCGCAAGGACCCAAGCACAAGACAAAGGTTTGGTGTACCTTTGTTCCCCTCTTGTCTATTTTTCATAAAGGAAAGCGAAAGTAGTTTTAACTTGTTTGTTTCTAAGATAGCTACCAGTCTTAGTGGGAATAGCAGCTCTAGGTGGACACTATTCCCGGTAACAAAATGGCGACTCCACTGGGGAGCGAATAGATTATTTGCTGGTCTATTTTTGTTTGTTTTATAAACTTACAGACGGAGCTTGAAGTCAAGCCAGCTAGCCTTCGAACTGCATTTACTATGCAAGTGCAAAGTAAATCAATGTTGCTTCAGTCTATCTCTGGGTTTTGTTTATGAATTGAACAATCAATTTGCAAATACTCTAATTGCCCTAGTGGTGGCTCTAGTAACCTCCTTAGATCAACCCCTGTGATTTATATTTACTGAACATCACTTACTCGACCTAGATCCTTGAACTGAACTACAAATTGTGATCAAAGACTGGATAAAAGTCTCACACTGGTACCATCGCACCCTCTCTTCAAGGCGGTCTGTATGCATCACACTTCCCATGTGCAGTAGGTGGGATGCATACTAGATTCCCTGTGTGTGACAGGTGCGATGGTAAGAGAAGGTTGATTTTACCTTCAAACTTTGGTTTCTCCACTCTTTTTAGATCTATTCAGGAGTTTTGTTGTCTGTGGTCAGTATATCTCTATGAAAACCCTCTTCTCTTCCATCCTTCTGCCTCCATTGTGCAAAGAACTGTAAGTTTTTTTATGTATTGTGCGCCATTTTCAGTTCTCTTTTACAAAGAAGTAGCATAATCAGACTATCGTTTCTTGATCTGAAAGTTTCGTAAGTGTTGTTTTCGGTCATAGAAGAGAATCCCATTGTTCTTGATAGTCGATTATACTATTACTCTTGTATCTGATTTGAATTGGTAGTTTTTCAAGTGTTGAAAACAATTTTCATTTCGAAATCGCAAAGTGTCATCCTTATCTTCACTTCATTTTGAAAAAGAAATTTGTTAGTATTGTCGCTTTGGAAAATAATTGAGATTTGCACTTAGCATTCTTCTTGTCATTCATACATTAAGAAGGTTGAAAAACAAATACATGCATGTGAATTTGCATTTAGACTGCCTAGTTTGATTTAGGACAGTGCATTTAGTGTGTGTTCTGTGCTCTTTGTTGAAAGACCCTCTGTTCTCTTTCCTTAGTAGCTAGGATTTTCATTGCCAAAAGAAGATTAAACAGTTGTTTATCATCTTAGACTGCATTTTAGGAATTGTATACACATCACGCAGTGACCTGAAAGGCAAATTTTTAAACAAGATCAACTATAAAATAGATTTAATGAATCTAAAAATGCTTTGGAACCTAATGCACAACATCTAGAGGTCTAGGCTAGAGACGTATTCCGACATCGTAAAACCTGGTAACTATTGTTTTCATTGTTGGTGGGTGATTCCTTCACTTTGAAACGGAAAGTGCCAGTACGGATTTGTGCTCCCATGTACCATCGAGTATATATTGGGAGACCACAATAGGCTATATCCTTTATCCTTAGGAAGCCATGTCTGTTGCCCTATCGATCGCAATGCACTGAACACAACATTCGTGAAGATTGACTGCTGTACCGTAAAAAGTATTCTGCAGTTTTACGGTTGGTTTGGTAATCCCTCTGTCTAGACTTCTAGAGTAGTCTCTCTCATTCCTTTTCAAACTTCTTAAAGGAAAAGGTCCATTTGAGCACTTGTCACTTCAGGGTCATTAAAAATTGAAGGCGAGTAGAGTCATCTTTAGCTTTTTCTCGACTCTTAAAAATTGAAAAAGCAAGTTGTGTCAAAGCATCATAAAATTTATTTTAATCGCAATAACGTCAATGTTCCCTTATTGGTCTGAGGTTGAGGAAAATGGAGTCCACCAACCAAGGATTTCCCCTTGGACGAAATCCTAGTCCTTTCTCCTCTTGGGGAGATGTTGGTGCACCTCATATAGTCACGTTGTCCCTCCCAGGACTGACAATTGGCTTGCCAATATGGCTCTTCTAGACCTCTATCGTTCAAACCACTGCGATTCCTGAGCAATCAACTCAGCAACTAGATGATACCTGAGTTACCCGCCAACCTTTTGCTTCACTTGTTTCTCCCTCCCCTCCTTCCTCTTCACTTGGTGAAGTTGGTAAAGCTAAAAACCAAGTAACTGAGAAGAAGAAGAAAGGGAAGGAGAAGGAGAAGAAAAGGAAGGAGCCAAAGGCAAAAAGGGGCAACCGTGCATCATCTAGCGAAAATCCACACACTCCACCATCCAAACCCAAATCTCCTTGTATCATTTGCAAAGGGGACCACTATCATCGAGATTGTCCTTGCATCCATCAAATCTTAAGGGACTGGTCTCCTCGTTTGCACAATCCGATGTCATCAACCTATGACAATCATGTTGAGAGTACGTCATCAACTAGTGAAAATGAAGTCTCTAGACAAAAAGGAAAATGTAAATTTCCTTGCAAACTGTGTGAAGGCAATCATGTCGTCTACCATTCTCCCTTCGTGGATGAAGCCAATGAGTCTTGGATAACCATCCTGCTTCACTGCTACGACTTCATCCTAGGTACAAGAAACTCTTTCCGAGTCCATCACTAGTTGAAAATCTGACTGACACAACTTTGTGGTAAGCCGAAGCATCTATTATTGAAGATAAACCCTCTGAATCCACACCAGATGAAAGTCAAAAGGTCGAGGCGGCAGTCGAACTAGTCTTGTTTTTTGAAGGTCCATCTTTAGATGATACAGTCACCGAAGAGAATGAGAATGACACAGTTCAAATTCTTTTCATAAACATAGACCCTGATGAACATGGGGGCAATCTACCCATTCCTTTTCCGCAACGAGGAAGTTCGTCAGAGTCATATCCGGCCTTTTATTCGGTCCCACCTCCAAGCAACCTAGTCATTTCCTTCGATTGGAATCTATTAGGTAGAGCCTGTCTACCGTCTAATGTACCATTTCGAATCATTGTACAAGCTTACAGAATGGTAATGGTCGGTACCATAATAGATGAAGGGGCTTCTATTAGTATCCTTTCCTCAACTGCTTGGAAAGTGCTTGGTTCACCATCGCTTCTGCCTGAGATGCGAAATATAACAGGCTTTGACAAAGGAACCAGTTGACCTTTAGGGATCCTTTCAAGTTTGCCTATAACTTTGAGAGGGAAAACTGTTTATCTGAATGTAATGGCAGTCCAAGGACCTTCAGATTATAATCTACTCCTTGGTATGAATATATTTATGGCATGGGAGCCATTGTCTCCTCACTCTTTCGAGTAATGTGTTTTCCGCATGAAGGCCAAGTGGTCTAGCTCGTAGACCAGCTTTCATTCCCCTGCTCACACATAGCTAATAGTCAAATTCCATCCCTAACTGGTCTTTTCACGCAAGGAATGTATTATCAATCTCCAATCCGTCCACGTGAAGAGCGTGAGTATTTTAGTGGCCATGACTGAAACCCAGGGGGCATGCACCCTGCCCTACTTCGGCAGGGAAACTTTGGGTATAGGGTAGGTTTCTGTGAAGGATATATGACTAGTCTGACACCCATCCATTTAGGAAAATGGGATTAGACTAGAATAAGATTCACCCATCAAGGTTAGGTTGTTGGAGGTAGAATCACCTTTTTCCAAATGGACTAAGCCGGGAAGTGTTTCTGTCTGCTACGCGAATGGAAACTATTTTGCAAATGCGAGAACTTCTATATGGTAGCCTAGAAACTCCATTTCACTATACCTAGGGGCATGCAATCCTTTTTGCATGCAAGTGAAGAGTGACCATTTATTTTCTTAGTTTGTAGATTCTCAACCCTTTAAACTCGTAGGATTGGTCGTTCCTAACTTACATAATGAAAGGATACGGAGCAAAGCTTCGAGTGGTGCAACCTCCATAAAAATGGAACATATCAATGAGACATCCTTATTATACAACTGGCATGAGAAGTTTTTATGCAAAGTTTAAGCTCGTTAAAAATTAAACCTAAGTAATGAGCAAATTTTCCCCCAGAGTTTAAGCTCATTAAAAAATGAACCAACGTCCATTAAATAACCATTGCGAATGCATTATCATCAGCTTTTGAACGTTGGTCATGTTCTCATCATAACCTCCACTCTGTTTTAGCCGATCATACGCCTCCATTTGATTGTTTACCCTTTTGAGGAACAACTACGACGAGTGATTCTGTTAGTCATCCTTGTGACACTGTCGTGATTGGAAAATTCCAAACCTTACCTGGAATCAACAACTACCCAAAAATATCACTCGTTCCTCAAAAACGAGTCTCCTTTAAGCTCTTTTCATCTGACTCGTAAAATATGAAAATATTGTCGAGGAATTGGCCTCTCTAGCTCATTAAAGCTATCGAAAGTGCTATCCCTCCTCTAGATTTTAATTTTTTTGGACTAGAGGGATTATTACACAAAAAGATCGAGCGCTTGTCTTGTTCGGCTCACTAAAACTATAAAAAATTCATCCCTTTCGTATTATTTTATACTTTTCTGGACTTAAGGGATTATATGACATAAAAGGATTAATGGAGTTTCCTTTCTATCCCTTTTTAGACTCTTTAAAATTTAAAAAGGACCGAGTTGTCTTTGTCGTTGAACTCGTTAAAACCAATAGTGACAAACTTGTCTATATAGACAAGAATGAATTTCACTGTTGTTAGGCTCGTTAAAACATAGTGACGGGTTTTCCCAAAGGGAAAATTATAGAACAAGCATATGTTATCCTCCTTAAGCTTGATAAAAATAAAGAGGTACTGGTCAGCAATGACTGGGGAAAATTGGGAAGAAAACTTGAAGAAACTTTATTGGTAGCAAGTCGCTCTTGAACATGACACTTTCACTCCATCGCCATGATTGAGTGGGGTTGGGTTATTTCATTCGTCGGTCATATTACCATTGGTCCATCATACCATCCATTCTTGGGGTTAACACTACCAATCCACTTCAGTGTCGTCGATCTGTTCAAGAGAAGTCGCTCAGAGAATTCACCAACCCAACTTGTGCCTCATTCACTGTAATACCTTCACCCTTAACTCTTTCATGACCACCACCCTGAACCCTGTATCATCAGATTGTTTTCACCTCCACAAGATCATTTGCTCCGTTCCATGTCGTAGATGTGGGGTTCATTAAGGCCCTCCTACAATGGGTCACTTCTTGTCGACGACAGCTCATTATCCAAGAAGTCGACTTAGGAACAACCATTTCAGTACTTTGAAGCTTGCATGCCTCAATGGCAAGTTTCTCACTTCCGGCGACAGGTTTACATCAATGGCCTTCGACCGAAATATTTTGCGCGGTGTTCGATGCCAATCCCATTTTCACACCACTTTAATTGTACTGTCATACCTTGAGGGTCATCATCATTATCGGTGATTCCTCTCGCGCTTGCTAACGGCTTACATCATTGGCTAGTAATTAGGCGATGTCTTTCCATGTTCGACTCCAGAACATCTTTTCACATGGATCGACTTGTACTTCGGGCGAAGATTGAACGAGTTTGAAGACCCCGGGTCTCGTTTCATCCATCCGAGCTACGATATATTCAGGAAAATAAAGACATCAAATGTACATCATTACTGCATAGACGATCATTCGAATCAAAGGATGATGGCTCTATCAGAATCATCAGTCTGCCACACAGACGATTGTCTGTCCTATGTACATGAAAATGAATTTATAAAGCTAAGCATGGGAATTCCCACCTCAGCTAGATCA
>APFE030178516.1:175917-228746 GCA_000404065.3 Pinus taeda
CCCCCTGCAATCATCTATATATGGATCCCTCATCCCAGAGATCCAAAGGTTGGAATCCTGTATCTTGTAAGGAATTGTTGTTGGTTTCCTAGTGGAACATCATAGTGTTGGGTGATCTAAGCTTTTCATGAGGTGAAGAAGGGCTTTCATGCTAGGAGGATGATACTGGGTCGGATCAATGGGTTGTAATCCTCTCTTCTAATCTTTATATCAATAAAGCTATTCATGTTTTCCTCCACATTCTTATATGTTTGATGATATATGCATTTGTGTGGTCAATATATATCTAGTCCTATATTGTTTATGATTGTAGATCTTTGTACTTTGAAGGTATTATGCTGCTTTGACTTTAGAGGTACTCTTTGAAGTAGAGTAATCTAGGAAGGAGCGGAAAAGATCCATCAGAGGGGAGAAGGAACAAGCAAGGAACCAAGCGAAAGATTGGGGTTGGTATTCTTTGCTCCTCTCCTATCTACTTCTCATAAAGGAAAACGAAAGTAACTTTAATCTGTTTGTTTCTAATATAGCTGCCTGTCTTAGTGGGACTAGCAGCTTTGCATAGACACTAGATTTCCCAATAACAGTTTTCCATTCATAATTGAATAGGGGACGACTATAACACGAGCCTGCTCATACGTTCCGATGTTTGCGTCGGTAATACATTTGTGTCTGAACTCAGATATAGGATTACCTGATCCATTTCATATTCCCCAATCTATGCAGTCAACCTCATTTCTCTTCCAGTGTTCAATGCATGCTTCCCCAATTTCCAGATGACGCACGGTTCCCTTGACCCCGCGAACCTGGTGATTAGTTCCTGTAGTCCTTTAACCGCCTTGTTGTCGCCCAAAAGTTTCATGGATGTCTAGAGAAATGTAGTAAGCATTGATGGATACATTCTTGGCTCTCGTTGATCCTTAATACCTGAAGTGGAGGCCTCGACAAAGCTCTTCTTAGCTTCCATGAATGTCTCCTTTTCGCGTTCTAAGTCAAACTCGGGTTCCTTTGCAGGAGGCTTGGGAACCCACATACTTTCCTCTAGTTGCTTTCCCTTATCGTCTCGCTTGGTTGAAGCACTTCTAAGCGTCATGTTTACATTTCAGTCCTCCTCGAGCAGTTCAAACCTCATCATTTGTATATTTTGAGTCCGAGGAGGCTAGAATACCCCTTTTTCGTGCACCTTTCTGATCAACGTAGGATAGTCTATGGTATCATGATCAAACTGAGGACAATACGTACAGGATATCCTCATTGCGTTGGTATAGTCGTGGGCATGGTGCCTTGGTCCTCTGCAACTGTAACTAATTAACTGTTTGCGGCCCCTTCCTGGTCCCATTCCTCGTCCTCAAGCTCGCCCCTGAAATCTAGCATGCGCCATACCCACATCTGGGTTGAGGGCTCGCGTTTTAGTCTGCATCTTATAGGCTAGGGTATGATCCATCATTAGCTCGTAACTACAACAAGTGCGCTCATTGTGGCCTACCGACCTGCAGAAATTACAAAAAAATTGTTGGGGTGTCTGTGTATATTTCTGCAGCAAATGACAATTGTTCATCATGTGCTTCCCTCCTATCTGACAGATCGCACACCATAAAGTAGGTGTCGTGCTTGGCCTTGCCTTTGCCTCCAGTTTCAACGGCATTGGCCCTCCTCCTGCCAAGTGTGGAGCGATAAAAAGGGTCTTTTTTACACCTAATTACCTCACATTAATTGTCAACCCAGGGACGACTTTTTATTTCAAGAGTGTACTCAGTCTGAGGCGGCTATTTACTCAAGAGTAATGTTTAGTAGTACAACGTTCAGAGAACACAAGAGTAAACGGATGCTAAACTATGACTAAACTGCTTCAAAAGGATAAAATCACACAAGGTAACTTATCAGTCAAGGGTGCGGAAGCGATAACCCATCCCTCTAGAAAATGATGGAAAGGAAATTAGAGCATGGACCATAGGTCTGGGAGCTAGGCAGCGACTGCTGAGGCTCACTACAGCCTTAGACCTTCTCTCACACCAAAGCAGCAAATACAAGTAAATGGAACGACAGAAAGTAAAGTAGAAAAACAAATAGGAAATGGAACAACAAGTCTAAAATGGAACAACAGTAAATGGAACAGCAAGAAACTGAAATGTTCTAAACTAAATCATTCACTCAAACAACCATCAATTGAGGATACAGTAGCAATAACTCATTCCTTTGGATATTGATGCAATTGAAATCAAACATAAATAAGATCCACAATCTGAGAACTTAGGCAGCGATAGCCAATGTCCTTTAGATTTGTTGATCTCACACACAACACTAAATAACCAATTGGAAAGTGCAAAGAATTAAATCGATCATATTACTACAACTTGATGAAAATGAAACAATTGTGCTAACTGAAAGAATGCTGAAAGGTAAGCTTAAATAATTGCAGAAAGTAAATGAATAACAGCGCTAAGTATTAGAATTGAATAGCCATACTTATATAACTGTAATGAACAAAAAATTGTTAAATTACTGGAGTGATCAGTGCAGCTTTGAAGATGAAATGAACAACGCAAGAACATGCTAGCAAAAAGCAGTGAGCTCTGTTAAGAAAGAAATGAATAGCAACACAATTTAAGTACAGTATACAAAACATATCAGTTCATTCAGTCTGGAAATACCAAGCAGTAAAATTACATGATTATGATAAGTAGAAATAAAATCAAACCATCACACAATAAAGATCATGAAATAATGGTACAGGAACGGCAAGTGAATCCACCGGGGTCGGGCCCTTAACCACCAGTGATCACTGTCGGTAGTGCTTCAGAAGATGCGAAGGAATAATAACTCTGCTTATATATTGATCATCAAATCGAACAACATTACATTGAGTTGTGTCTTCTCAGCAATGATAGTCTACAAATAAAATTACAGTTCAAAATAATACTTGTTCCATCTCTCTCAATTCCATCATTCGAATCCCCAAAAGTCCCTCTGAAGTCCCCATCTCTGATCTTTGTTTCCATTTAAATAGAGAGATCATAGAGAAGTTACAATGAAGATAAGTAAAACATGATTTCTTTTACAAATCTGGGTTGATTCTAACCAGTTGATCAACAAGAAAATATATTTCCTTCCATCTCTCAACAAAAGCAAGACGAATTTGGCTTTGCAGCTGAGATTTGGAGGACGGCCGCAACAACAAATCTGAGAAAAGCGTGCTCAAAGAACCCTACGTTTCTCTCAGTACAAGTCGAATTTTGGCAAACCGTTCTTCACCAAAGTTAATTGGGTCCGTTCTGGACAAGACCCATGTTCCAGATTTCCCAGATTCTTCTCCATTTGCTTAGAATCTCAACAACAAAACTGTCACTTCTTATTCCAGTGAATTTATGAGTTGGCAGATTTAATGGTCAAATCTTCAATCTAGAAATTATCTTGGAGGTTAAAAATGGTAAATAATGTTACAACTAATTCATTGAAACTATCATTGATAAAATAATTCATAATCATCAATTTATTAGAAATAAAGGAGAATAAATAATATTCATCCATAAGATCATAAATCATTTATAAAATGGATTTAAATGATAAATTATAACAAATGATATGATGAATAATAGTCGAAATGAGCGGGATAAGTGTTCAAAAGTGATAATAATAATGGCATATTAACGGCCCAACACCAAGTAGTTTGCGAACAGTGGACAGTGATCCTTGTCATGACTCTGGCCTTTGCGTTTTATGCACCATACTTCCTTGTGCACCTATGGCCATGGTGCACTATCCTTCTTCAAGCTTTGTATTTCTAAACATAGATTTTGTATTTGTGCATGGATTTGTTGAATTCTCAACCCACAGGCTTCTATCGGGGTTTCATGTAATCTCATTTCCATTTCCAATGCTTTGGCCTGGGTAGAAAGTTTCTGTTGTGAAAATGCTACCCTCAATTGTGGTGTAAAAGATCCTACAAACCATGCACGATGTTTTGCATCCGTTAGCGTCATATTGGCCTCATGGATCGTACTCCTCAACCTGTGGTCCAGATCCCAGGGAGTCTCACCTAGAAGCATCGCGATCTCTTTAAACTCAATGATTGACAACATCTCTGATTTTGGCCTACTAAATTCTCTGTTCAATGCATTCTAGATCTCTACTATCCCTGAGTTTGGGTGGTCGTTAGAGTGCTTGATGTACCACATTAATGCACGATCTTACAGTGCACTCACCAATGTATTCTTCTTAATATTGTCGTCCATGACACCGTGTGCTTCCCATACTGCTCTTACCACGAACTAGAATTGGTCTGGATCCTCATCGCTACTCCTGTAAACACTGGTAGTTTCATTGCGCTCGCCATACTGAGCTATGTAGGTGGTGGAGATGGAGGTGAGGCAGATTAAGTGGGTGGCGGTGTGGGTGGAAGCCGTAACCGCGAAATCCGCTGCCTTATCAAACTAAGCGCGCTTCTTGGAGAAACCTTCACGAGCTCATCCTCGCTTTCCCACAAGGCTGAAATTAAGAGACTATTTTCTAATTCTTCATTACTTCCACTTCTGTAAATCTTTCTGCTTCGCATAGTCCCAAACATTAATTTATTTAAATAACCCACTTTTCACATAATAGCATCTTAATCCAGGTGTTCAAAGATTTAATATACTTACCTCGCGGTCCCTTGAGAAAATGTCACTCTGCCTCGCTGTAACTGAGAGTAGTGTCCACCGCGAACTTGGTAGTAAATCCTCCTATTATTTCGTCGAGCCAGTGGTCCACATCTCACACTATCTTATCCTTTGAGGCTTCTAGTCTGTGCACTAGCTCCGGAGTCCACACTATTGGTTGGTCGAGTCTACACCTTCTATGGTTGTGGGCTAACCTTGTGATCCATTCATACGGATCAGATGGAAAGGACACAAAGAATATTTCATGTATTTTTGTATACACATAGCGGTCCAACCACCTTTTCTCAGATACTTGTGGGGTTTTGTTTTCCTGTGTCGCGAACTCGTGAATCATCTTATCCAACCACTCTTCAGTTTCTTTCTTTGTTGGGTTCGAGTGGCACGACATCAAACATCCCTTATGCAGATCCCGATCCCGACAATGGAGCCATTTTTTGGCTTAGTGGGGCCTGACCAAGGTTTGGAAGTGATTTAGTCAAGCAAATCCCGATACTACTGGCCCTTTCGGCAACAGTCTATGGAGCGCAGACAGAGGTCTCACCCAAAGTACTATGGGAGGGTGCTAGAACTAGGTTTTTGCACCTTGGGGATGTCTGATATGTGGTGATTGGTACGCGGTCCAACCTTCACACTGACTACGCTACGCACACCTATAGGCACCCCGCGCCCTGTGATTCTATCTTTGCGTAGATCTAGTCATAGCGTGACTTATGTTATTTACCCAAGTCTTCCTTAATTAGTCTCCATTAGCTGATTACTTAGATTAAATTTACATACAAGCATTCATACGAGTATTCATCCATTGCACACAGTAAATAAGTAGAGTAACAAAAATGTATAACATTAAAATAAGGATTCAGGAACAAATGCATAGAATAGTGTTCTTTATTAACTTTCAGTTACAAATAGAGACCCGACTCCGCCCTGCACACTGAGCCACATGGGTTCGTGCACTCAGCTGTGGACTCTAATAGGCCTCTTTGCACTCAGCTGTAAAGCCTCTTCCTACTACTATGCCCTAATACACTTCAACTTTCCCCTTATGCTCTAACCATGCCTTCGCATCTATCTATTGTTTGCTTTCGAAAAACTATCTTTACACTTAGAGCCTTGCTCTATTTATACAATTCCATGGTCTACGGACCATGGGTAGGCCGACACAAATTTACATTATTTTACAATTCTTAGGTGGACAACCCTATCACTCATCCTAGACTTTCACGCTTCGAGCTTGCACTTCGTGGAGTCTTACAACACAATTGACCAAAGCTCAGGCTTAAGCCCCAAAAGCTGCTGTGGGGGATCCCATGCCCAGCAATAGGTGGATGAAGACCAAGGAAAATCATGTATGATATTTAACAATTGTATAAGTGGTATCTTTAATGTAAAAGGTTTTTGATCTGACTGTGAAGTTTCATGAAAGAGGGATCTAATAGGCAAAGCAAGTAGATCCTTACAGATGAGTTGGGGTTGGTGCCTCCAAGAGGTTGGTTCTTGCAAAATTTTTGATTTGGTTCTTGAAAAATTAACAGAGCTGGAGACTCTTGTAGGTTGGTGCCTACATAATTTGATGTAATTTGGAGTTTGTGCTTCTTGAAATTTAGTTCTTTCAAAGAAAAGGTGTTTGGATCCTCTTACAGGTTGGTTCAGACATAATTAACACTCCCCTCCTTTAGTATTTTCCACATTTCTAAAAACTGGTATAAGAATGAGTTCCTTCAACAAACATATAGCAACTAGAATGTAGATCTAAGACATGGCCAACTAATCTGGAAATTTCACCAAGAAGGATATTATGTTCATAGGAAAAATTTATGCATTTTGGATGTTAAGAATGAGAACCCACAAAATGTCTCCTGGTGTAGATGTTTGGAAGACAATGCAGAATGGTTATAAAAAACTAGATGTATTAGTTTATAAAGATGATAAGCTTGGGTTCACTTAAAATGCTAAAGAAATGAATGAAATATTAGGTCCTTTTCTTGTTCAATCTAAGCTAGCTAAAGTCATGCACTACACAACAACCAAAGGAATATCAGATAAGATGGTGAGTTACTACGAAGCTGACAATATGGTAAAGAAACCTAAACTTCAAGCCTACAAAATGAAATTTGTATCATTAAATACAAAAGAGGATGAGGACATTGCAAAAATTTTCCTTCGCATGGATGAATTAGTCAACAACATAAGTGGACTTGATGAACCTATGAATGATTCCTTTGTACCTTAAAAGGTGTTAATGTTTCTTCCTAATAGATTCAATTCCAAAGTATCAACCATAATGGAGATGCAAGATCTCAACACATTTAAAGTTGGATCGAATGCATGGAACATTGACAACCTTTGAAATGAGAACCTAAAAAAGTTGATCTACTTAAAATGAGGCAACCTTCAAAGTTGAAAAGAAGATCAAGGAAGAACATGAACATTTGAGATATGGATTTGATGAAGAAGAGACAAATTTGTTAGAATATTGAGGACATGATTTGGAAAGTACAAAGGTAAGTTACTCTTAAATTGTTTTAATTGTAAAAAAGTAAGTCATTATCCATTGAAATGTCCATATAAGAAAGAAAATGATGAATATGATTATAAATAGAAAGATAAATATAGGAATGTAAAGAAAGAAAATAAATTCAAGAAGAAGAGTTTATATACCCAAGAAGACAACATGTCCACAGAAGATGAACATGACTAGTCCTCTGTTGAATAATGAATGAGATAAACATTCAAATATTTCATGCTCGTAGATTTAGAAAATCTAGATGAAGGACAACTTGAGCTTGATGAATAAGCAGATCCTGTAGATCTGGAAGATGAGATGATCAATGTTGTTTGGTAGTTTAATTGATGTCAAATTACTTACATGAATTATCAACCAGGTCTAGTAAACTGATGAAGTGCATGTGCATTGTACATGGTAAGAGTCTTCATCACTTATTTAATTCCTAAATTAATCTGAGTTAGGGAAAATTTGAAGGATGGAAATTACTATTAAATTTTAGAAACCTTGGTGAATCTTACGAGACCTTAATATGGAAACTATAAAACATTTAGTGATATATTTGTAAAATAACTGAAATTTCTAATGTTTTTACATATATTCTCTATAATTTTTTGGTGTTTTTTACGGTAATATAAATTTGTATATAAATTTTGGGCAAATCGTCTTTAGAAAAAATGGAAATTGGCGAATCTTTTTTTTGGAAAAAGCATGGAAAATTTGCCCACTTCAAAATACTAGCCTCTAAAATTTTCCTTAATCTAAGTTATCGAAATGCATATGTTTTTCTATAGTTTTGTAACTTATAGAAAATGAAATTAATTCTACATGACTTACTTGAATAATGATCACACTCACTTGATTTAAATAAAATCATTCTTGCTCTTAAAATCACACTTGCTTAACTATGAAAAATCACTCTTAAAACACATAGCTTCTTAACGTAAATCACACCCAAAACAACACATGCTTAAATATGAATCACACTTGCTTGAATGAAAATAAAAAAAACATACATTCTTAAATGTAAATCACACTTGCAATTAAATCAAATCACTCTCTGCAATCACATTTAAATGAATATCTTCTAACTTAAAGAAGGATTAGTTATGTGATTGGAAATCACTACAATATAAAGCTTATAATCCTATTTCTATGTTAGATTCTACTCTATCCATGTGCATATGAAATATATCTTCACCTGAACAACAAAATGGTTAGCAGATGGAATATCAAACTTGTATATAAGTATGAAGATATAATTACTCAAATGAATTGACAAAAATCTACATAAAATATAAACTGAAATACTAACTGTCAATGAATGAACACCTTGCTATCTCGAGGGGGCTCTCCTACGAGAAGAAGGTAGCACTACCAAGCTCACACAAGTTAACTATCCACGAATTGAGATGGCACAGTAGAATAGAATCCAAAAAGTTATATATATCAAAAAAATAAAGTTCTTACAAATGAAATTCAAGTATGTTTTAGCCATTCCGAGAGGCATATTGATAAAACCCTTATGCAACAAATGTTTTCAAAGATTCACGCCTATGCTAGTTGAAATTGCCTATAATTAACTAAAGAGATAAGATATCATAATCTCCCTCATGATTTTCTATCAACGCAGCAAATCATGAGGCATAAAATCTACATCTTTCTCTCTTGATTTTCCTTACACGATGGTTGACTTATCCTTTGACTAAATTGATAGAGTGCCTTCTTCATCGATCTAGCTTTCGCGAATAAGAACAAATTTTTGTTGTAGTTAATTGTCAACGACCCATGTTCCTTGTTTCACGGCTGAGGCTCTGCAACCTATCAAACCTTGGAATTAGCTGCACAAACATTCATGAGTTACAAAATCACTATAATTCAGTAGCTCAAGTAGATATTAGTTTAAATAGTAAAGACAATTGACATTTATGAAATATAATATGATTATGTACCTACGATGTTTTCAACCTTGTAAATTGATATGCAAATTGTAGTTATGAAGGTAAAAAAGTAAGGATTAAAGTGAAAAAGGGTTGTCAAAAAGAAGCAATTATGGGGTTAAATTCCCCACACGGAAGCCATTACATGACCTCATGCAAAATTTAAAATTTTGTGAGTCCTAAGTTATTGAACCTCCTTAGATACTTCAACAAGGACATCCAAGTGACTTATTCTTGACTTCTTAGCAGTGATTTTCATCCTTAAATTTTTCACCAGAATTCTATGTTGCAGGCCCATAATCTTCCTCTTAAGAAATTTGGTATGAGATGTCAATTTCTTGTTTTTATTATACCACATACCAAGGTGTAGCAGGATGTTATCATTATGAGCTATGTGGATTTCATTCTATGCTTTTACTGCTTCATTCTCTTGCTTTAATTGTCTATTCAGTATTTGTAATTCATAAATTTCTTGTTTGAGGGTTTCTTCAGCTTGATGTTATTATGAGATATTAGAATGGACTTCTTCATTTTCTTCTTGATTTGAGGATGATGCAATGTTTTTACATGTAGAATTTCTTTCCAAAGGCTCTATATAGTCATAAATTTCCTGCTACACAGCATCAATCTTTGGGGTTCTTCTAACTGGACTGGTAGCTATCGGTGATGGCATTGGTGATGATGGAACTGTATGTGATGGTATTAATGATGATGTAACTATAAGTTCCATTTCCTCTTTCTCTAAATCAATAAATTTTGGGTATTTTTGAGGTTGTTCATGCAACTTCTTATTGAACCTTGCACTTCTTCTTATCGAAGATGATGGTTTGGATAACGATTTAGTAATAATTGGTTGATTCTTAACCTTTCCTTGCTTTGTTTTCTCTTGATATGTTATCTATTTGGATGAAATTTGTTCTTTAGTTCTAGTTACCTTTCTCTTAAGATTTATCTTTTTAATATTTACTAACATATATGCGAGAGGAGTCTCATCTTCTAAATGTTTCTCTTGTTCTAGAGGTGAATTATCTTTTATGGGCAACTTCCTTCTACTTATCTTTGTTTTACCACTGGGCTCTTCTATTTCTAATTCATTGAAATGATTTATAACTAAAAAATATTCTCAATTGTCTCCAATTTTTCTAAGATGTTCTTGACATAAGACTTTTACTAGACCATGATGATATAGAGCACTATCAATAGATTGAATTTTTCTTTGAACGCTACCAACCATTTTTCTTAAGCTTTGAAGTAGAAATATGATAGGTTAATTTCATTTCCATCTAGAATATTCATCATTAATATTGCATGATAAAAGAACATATTACCAGATCTTCCTTCACAAGTTATAAACTTTTGAATGATTAGTAGCTGGTTTCTCCATTTATTCTTCAAAAATCATATTCCCTTTTTAAAATCATGATTATTCATACCTAGATTCTTGAGAAAAATCCTCCATTATCTTTCTTCAATTATTTAGTTCTTAAACCAACTCTCTCCAATTCATGGAAATCTTATCACTTATGCTATGAAGGATTCTGTCAACACCAACTTCACGTCCCCAATTTCTACTTTGATGTCGTTATATGCCCTAGAAAAAGATTTTGTTATCTCCTTCTCGTGGTAATCAAATTTCTCCATAAATTCAAGCCATTGAGCTTGTTGGAACATTTGTTTGACTTGTGAATATCCCTCGAAAAACCTAATTCTATTTGGCTCTCACCTTACAATGACCCCCATGGCAGAGGAAGTCTAACCCACAATCTCTCCTTTGACGGGTTTAAGGAATGGGAAGGAATTTGAGTATGAAATGAGTTAGGAAAACAAAGTTTTAGGTGAGAGAGGTCTCGGCACTAAGACAAGATCAAGTGAAATGGAAGTGTTCGACATGCAGAGGATTGATGAATAGAGAGCTGAAGGTGATTATATCATCGTGAAACCCTGACTTGGTTGACAATACATTGATATTTTCATTAAATGAAAGTCGTGTGAAAAGAGTTAAGGGTAGTCATTATTCAATATGGCAATAGCAATGCCTACTCATCTTTTTATTTCATAATTCAATTTTTTTACCTTTATTATATAACTCAATATTTACATACATTTTATCCTTTATCTTAATTCTTTTTATTTGTCTTTTGTAGTTTGTTTAGTTTCTTCATCTACAATCTTCATTCGATTTTTCTTTTATCATCATTTCCATTTTCTCTGGTCACAATCTACCAATTCAGCTGCAAAATTCTGTTAGAGATCCATATTCTTAACAATTTCGTAGTTTCAGTATTTCAAATGAGAAAAAGATGAATACAAATAAAATGGGACTAGGATAGGGAAAAAGAAAATCTAAGCTACTAAGAACTCTTAGTTTTCAATTTGGATTTTCTATATAAACATGCCAACAATGTTGGTTTTGATGTTTATATATATATATATATGTGTGTGTGTGTGTGTGTGTGTGTGTATGAAAATAAAGTAAAATACTAAGTTGGAGGGGAAGAAGAGTCTTCCCTAACCAACTTCAAATCAAGATTATCTTGCATATTTCTTATGAATTCCTCCCTTGTTAATGGTTTATGATATATTCATAATCTATGACCATGTACAAGAAAGTTCACCTTCTCTTCATCAATAGTTTTGATTTTTTCTGCTCCACTATCAAAGTTAGTTTCAAGGTCATATGGACCAAGCCAATGAGTTTGAAAGTTTCCTTGAAAATCTTTAAATTTCGAATCAAAAACCAATGCCCAATCACTAGGCTGAAATTTTCTTTCTTTGATAAAATTATCATGCCACGTAGATCTTTGTTGTTGGACTATATTGGTTCTTTGAATAACATCTTGTCACATCTCATCAAGTTCATTCAATTGCTCCATTCTTTGGTTTTGGGCCTCTGATAAATCAAGACCCAATTTCGTTGTTGTTTTGAAAGTCTTAATTTGGAACTCAATAGGAAACATGACTTTTTTTCCATAAACAAGTTCATAAGCAATGTGTTTTCTCCATGTGATACGATATGCCCATAAAGCTTTTGGAAGCTTTTCTACTGAATCCCTTCTAAGAAAATGCACAGTTTTGGTATGAATTGCTTCAATTACTTTATTAGTAGATTCTACTTGTCCATTGACTTGTGAATGATATTGAGTTGACCTTATATGTTTGATTTTGTCTTCCTCCATTATCTTTTGTACTAGCTTTGATGTGAATTCAGTGCCTTGATCTATCACAACTTCCCTTCGAACACCAGAATGAGTGAAAATATCCTAGAAAAGAAATGAAACTATAGAATTTTCAGTAGCAGAAGAAAGTGTTTTAGATTCTACCCATTTTGTGACATAATCTCTACAAACAAGAATATACCTTATTTGTCTTGATGGTGGATTTATTGGGCCAGCAAAATACAGAGTCCATTTTTCAAATGGTTTAATAATTACCTGAGGCTCTAAGGGAATTTCATCTGAAGAAACACGTTCTCTCATTCATTGAGAACTATCACATCTCTTAACATATTCCTTCGCATCCTTAAAAAGAGAAGGCAAGTAATATTCTAAGAGTGAGATTTTAGAAGTAGTTCTTTTATCAACGAAATTTCCTCCACATGGTTCATCATCACAAGCCTTCAATATTTCAGTACTTCATCTTCTCCAACACATCTTCGAATGATTAGGTCAGGTCATATCTTCTACAATTATTCAATTATATAGGACTAGGTTGCACTTGTTTGAATAACCTTTTCTTTCTCTCGAGGAGAGAAATATGACGATAACTTCCCTTTAGCCAAATAATTAGCAGTATCTGCAAACCAAAGAGATTTAATAGATACTACAAAAAAATATTCATCAAGAAAATTATCTTCTACAAGAACATCATTATTATCATTTTGGATTCTAGATATAAAGTCAATAACTATGTTTCGTTTTCTAGGTCCATCAAAAATAGTAGTATTGAATTCTTGTAATAACAATAACCATCTTGTAATTACACCATTAGTAATTGGTTTATTCATTTTTTATCTAATTGCGGAATTATATGTTTGTATTAAGGTTTCATAGCAAGTGATGTAATGCCTTAATTTATTGATGGCATGTACAACAACTAAAAACTCATTTTCTATTACAGTGTAATTTAGCTCTACAAGAGTCAAATATTTATTGGTATAGTAACTGGCATAACGAGTTAAATACTTCTATTCTAATAAAACTCCTAGAGTTGTATCTGAGGCCTCAGTTGAAATATGAAAAGCTAATTTCCAATTTGGTCCTCTTAAAATGGGTTCTCTAGAGATCTTTTCTTTCAGTGTTTCAAAAGACTTTTAGCAGTCATAGTTCCAGATGAATTCATAATATTTTGTGAGAAAATTTAAAAGTGGAGAGGCTAGTTAAACTAAAACTAAGAAAACTTATAACATCTCTTTGAGAGGTTGGAACTGATAATTTAGAAATAATTCCCACTTTAGATATATCTATTGTAACTCAATTCCCTCAAATATGGAATCTTACAATGATTTCCTCAGTAAACATAATAAAACATTTTTCATGACTTAATGAAAGATTTTCTTCTTTACATCTAATGAGACATTTTTCCAAAATTTTAAGAGCTTCTTCAAAATAATTTCCATAGACAATAAAACCATCCATGTAAACTTATACACAATCATGAATTAGATTAGAGAAAATACCTAAAAATTCCCTTCAGAATGTTGTAGGTGCACTACATAACTCAAAAGGGAGTACTGGGTAAGAATAGGTTTCCCAATGGAGAGGTAAAAGTGGTTTTATGTTGATCTTCTTGAGCTACCTAGATCTGGTTATATCCAGTAAAATCATCCAATAACGAAAAATATTTTTTCTTGCCAATGTATCTAAACTTGAACTATAAAAGGAAGTGGAAAATGATCTTTTGAAGTATCTTTATTCAATTCCCTATAATCAATTCATACTCTCCATTTTTCATTCTTTTTCGGAACAATAACCAATGGTGAAACCCACTAGCTATCTGATATTGGATAAATGAAACTCACATTCAATAATTATTGTAATTCCTCTTTGACAATTTCCCTTAAATTCATATTCATTCTTCTCTGGGATTGTTAGATTGGTTTTACATTATATTCAATATATATAGGTTGTATACAAGTGTTATGATCGATTCCTTTCATATCAGTGTATTCCCATGAATAAGAAGAGGAATGTTCTTGTAACGTTTTTATCAATTCTTGCTTTTGATATTCTTTGAGATTATCATTAATATTCAAAGTTTTCCATGGAAAAATTTCTATTAAAGAATTTCCAAATTTCTCCATAGAATGTAAGGACATTTGATGAGATGATAGATATTAAATATTACATTGTGCTTGAAACTTTGACTAGATTCACAATATGAAGAATATTCATTACTTTACATTAGATTTATAATATGATGTTCTTCATCTATTTGTGAAGTAGAAAATATTTGTTGTATATCAGTATCATCATCTATCCATTCTTCAGTTTCTACCTGTGTTGTTGTTTTTACAAGAGGATATAATTTGAATTTATTTTTTGAACTTCCATCATAGATAAACATATCACCGGATCTACAACTTATAAAATCATCAACTGTATCTAACCATGGCCTTCCAAGAATCATTGAATGTCCTCATGTTGTAACCCTCCAAAAATTTTCTTTAGCTTTGTTTTGGAACCTCCCTACCAACTTTTCACAACTCCTTGTATTGCTTCGTCAAGTACGCAAGCTTCAAAGTTTTGCTTGCACAAAGGAAACCTGTCGATCACAACTTGATGCATTCCCCTCACAAGCTCATCACCCAGACTTAGTTGAGCTGCAGGCAGAGCAAATCCCCCAAGAAATTGTACATTTATAGAGGGAAAATAGCCTTCCCTGCAGAAATTGTGCTATCATGTCTGGCAGCCTGTTGGGCTCCAGAATTGTGGAATTCTACCAGTGAACAGTCATAGTGAAAATTTTGCAGTTTTCCCTAGCAGGGCTGTTAAACCTAGAATTTGTGTAAATACGGGTAGTAGCCAATTGTTCTGCCCATAAATTTTGCAAATCTCTTGGGAATCCAGCCCAATTCCCAGCTATAAATGCGCATTTCCTTGAAGCAGTTGAGCAACTGCATGCATGAGCAGTTTGGTTAACCAGTTCCACGAGGGACAGAGGAAACTTGACTTTCATGCATGAATTTCCTTTTATTGGAATAGAAAAAGGCATCATGAAAAAAGCATCCCATGATTCAAGGAGTTATTTTGAGCAGCTGGAGGTTACATGCAAAGTTGTTTCAGAAACTTTCCTCCAAGTTTCGCTTTTTCTTAGATTTGCGGCATGCGCGTGATGAGATCAAAACTTATTTATTTGACGCATTAGAGCTCATTCTTTCACATTGATATTGAAGCTCTGACATCTCACATGACATCCAGGACTCTTCGACACATCCGGATCAGTTATTCACGAGTAAGTGGCCTCAACTTGTATTTTTCAACATTTCTATCACTTTTTGCATATTCGCTTGTGTGAGTGTTCTTTGCTTTATTTCTTTGAATGCTTGTTGTCATTTACATGCATTCTAGCTTTTCCTAGCTCTATTTTAGTTTTCATTGCTATCTTACTGTTGTCGTATGCATGGAACTATTTGCACGAACGGTCGCTGGTTCAACAACTCGCTTCACCCACATGCATGTTGATCTATTTACTAAATCTTTCATTCATGTTTGCATGCACTGTCAATCACTTTTGCTTTCACTTAGCTTCACCATGCATTCACTGTCATATTTTCTTTCAATTTCCCGTCGGCGAGTCGAGTCAACCTTGGCCTGGACTCTGCCTTAACTAAGACAACATTACACACTCTGGGGAAGGAAGGGTCGACCTTCCTCTTCAGAGATGTGCATTTCTACCTAGCACTGTCCTCCAACACTATTTTTCACCTTTATGAGGGATAGTGACTACTAACCCATAAAATTGCACAATGCAGTCCGTGAGCATCCAGTCACTCCCAGCTATAATTGCGCATTGCATAATCCTAACAGCTAGCAGCTAGTCTAGATTATGCATTGCACAGATCCAACAACCTGTCTTGCCTCCCAGAGAGCCTAGACTACTTTTTGTGCATTTCTGGAAGCCAATCATCCAGTCTCCCAGAGGGCCCATTAGTTTCCCTTTTATTTGTTGTGTTATTCCCCGATTTTGCTTTGGTTTTCACTAAAACATTTCCTGCCATGCACGTTGCTTGTCTCCAAATATTTCAGGTGTTCATCTACCTCTTAGAAATATAGGATCAGTGGCTTCCAAGAGAGTGGGATCACAGGGCACCGATGGAAAGGCAGTTGGAGAAACAATTGAGCAAGTGTCTTCTACTCTATAAATCTATGAAGATACAAAGTTGTTCCTAGACAAGGACATCAAGCTGAAGTGGCAAGAGGTGAATGAAGCATTTACAAACACTTTTGAGGAAGACCGTTAGGTGTATTTCAAGATTCGCAAGTTTGGCTTGTACCATATTTCATGCAGATACGCCATGTTCCCATGGGAGAACATAATACATTGGATCGTCTCTCACAGTTATCCCGAGACAATGACCTTGAGAAGTGTTAATGGAAAGAAGCTTGCAACCTTCTAGGCACAAGATTATGATGAAATTTTTCAGATGTAAGAGCCCGTGACTATATTGAAGACTCCCTTCAGCTTACCCAACAATAGTGCTAACTCCAGAGACATTCTTACGAACTGGGTAAAGCAGCCAACTCGATTTAGGTTGATACCCAACCAAATCTACAAGATGAAGATACTCCGGAAGGCATACCAATACTTGGTGATATTTTCATTTCGACTGTATTTCCATCAAGCACGAAAACCTTCCCACAATGTTGGGTGATTACACTGGACCAGTTGGCTAAAGAAGGAAAACCATGTAACTAGTCCGATATGCTGGCTCATCAGCTAAAGGAGCAAGTAACAAAGGCTTGACAGTCACTCGGAGGTATGCATGCAGAGATTTACATGTCCGCCTACATCCTAGATGTAGTCTCTGCCCGACAAGAGTTCTCGGGATTGGAGTGGGCATGGTCACAGGCAGAGACTACTATTAACACGTATCTCAAGTTATTGTCTGAATGCAGCTTCAAAGGAGTAATGACACGGTTGTCTGATCATTTTTTCACCCTATTATACATGATCATATTCAAACAGGATCCACCCTACATGTCGAAGGAAGCAATGTAGGCACTGATAGGCATTTTTGATTGGTATGCCTCACCATCTGGCACCTTCATTTGAATGTTCAGTGTGGAGAAGCCTTCACATGTTCTACTGATGTTTTCCTAGGACATACTTGTCATGTAGGAAGTAGCATATCACATGTCAGTATGATTGACAACTAGACTGCACTGGAAGAAGAAGGCACCTTGGCTCGCTCTTCTTTTACGGATTGGGTTATATGAGATTTAGAGTATCAAGCAAGCGGATGTCGAAGTAGAACTAATGAAGAAGTACCCATTCAATCTCTGAAGATATAATCCATATGACCCACATTGTATTGTGAAGGATCACTGCACAGGAGTTCAGTTCAACTGAATCCATGGGGCATGTCATTCGTCCGAGGAGGAGCAATGGAGATATTGCTACAATTTCTCCAGATCCAATGAACCGATCAGCTTCGATGTGGAGTGGTTAGCAAAGAAACATGAAGCAGCATCACAAAGAGCACCAATAGCAGTAGTAGTAGCAATGGTAGTAGAGGCAAGCATACCAGTGCATGACAAAGGTAAGAGGAAGATTGTTGGTTGCATGGAGGAGGAGCAAAGATGCAAGTTTTGAGCAAATCTATTGTTAGAGAAAGAAGCTACAGCTATAGAGGCAAATAAGCACCAGTGTGACATGCAAATCGTGTAAAGGTAGAGGAATAAGAGAAGAATGGAAGAAGTAGAGAAGTTGCATGGGATGAGGGAGCAACTCTGAAAAGAGATATAGCTGCGCAAATAGGAGAGGAAAGTGTAGTAGCATAAAATATAGCAGGGGACACAACATATGAAAATAGAGGAAGAAGTGCCACTATAAGTAGTTGTTTCATCAGAATTGTTGGCATCAGGTGAACAGGCTGAACCATCGCAAAAGCAATACTTTGCTCATGAGATAGAACAAGCACTTCAATAGTTGGATGCAGAGATGGACCAATGAGATTTGGAACTGGACACTGACCTCATGCCTCACCACAAAGAGGTCGACTAATCCACTTCAATGCATCCAAATGATGAGGAAGTCTCTAATGACCAAGGAGGCACTGAGATCCTTGGTGATGAGACAGAAGGAGAGATGCACAACACCTCATTCAATGAATCTCAACATAGAGTTGTGCAGTCTCATAGAGTATCAACTCCGGAGGATCATATAGCTCCCACACAAGTTGAGGAACAAGTGATCATGACTAATGTGCACAAACATCCAGTAGCATTGGCTGATGCAACTAAAGTGTATGCTAAAGCCACTAGCTCAAGTGTTTGCTTTTTGATAGCTGAGAATGAGCGAATGGAAAAGGAACTACAGAAGGCCAAGTAAGGAGGAGACTTGATGACAATGTCTACCTAAGCTGAACTAAAGAAGGAAATACTAGATGAAGGGTCATCCCTTGACATAGTTATGCGAGCATTGTACTCCAAGTTTGGTACCATGCATAAGGTAGTCGTCGATTTCAATGGATGGCAATAGCGATGTGCTAGAAGAGCATGTAGCTTAATGAACTTGCATGCTGTTGTTGATGACATGCAAACTTGGATGATCAAGTACAAGTGAGCCCCACTTCACTTGCCTAAGATGATGAGGGCCAACATAGTTGAGTTGAAGGCACACATTCGGTGTTAGATACAGAATTATGAAGAGCTCTCATAGTTCATCACTAGCACACATGCCTCCCATGCATCAGTATTCAAGAGTATGGATGTTGTGCTGTGCACACATGCGATTCCATCACTTGGGAATAAAACCCAAGCGAAGACAAAGAAATAGGTCTGACTAGAGCTTGACTCGTACTTTGAGAAGTTGATGCGCATTTCCACTAGCCCAGACTTGCCCATTAGTACAGACATCATGCAAAAATATGTTGCTAGTCTGGCCACGTTGAAGAAAATGATGTGCATGCTTTCAGACGAGTTGGAAAGAGGAGCTAAAGCAGTGTACTCAGATGATATGGAGGCAAGAGTAAGGTTTCAAACATATGTCACCATTGAGCACACGAACACCATCAAGGACTACCGATCTTGGCATCACTGTGTTACTATCGATCAACATGAAGATGTTGAAGAGTTGGACTTCCATGGTTGTCTAAGTCAGGGTGATGTCTAGTAGGGTTTCCTCAAGCCATTTCATTTCACATGGGTAAATGTGCATTATAAAATAAAGTCATGTCAAGTGTAATTCAAGTGTTAATAGTTGGATGTAATAGTCATAGAGTAGGTGAAGAGTCGTGAGGGTAGTTGAACCGTCACAAAGGGGAATGTCAAGGATCACCCCACCCTTTGCTACAAATAGTCCCTCATAACTCATTTTAAGGTCTTTCGGTCAGCCAAGCCTCTGATAAGAAATTAAGGATACATATATATCTTTTGACACAACATCAGGTTTGATAACATGTATATATGCTAATTGTAATAATGTAGGTGTATACTGAAGATTAGGGAGTCTCAATTGACTCATAGTTTGTTTACTCATGATGTTTATGGTTGTTCCTAAATCAATCAATGTATTTAGAATTTCAATACCATTGATGTGTGTTTTCACAACGGGACTTATCAGATCAAGATATTTCAGAATCATTTTTTTTCCTATCATGATATGTGCAATTTTCTCAATAAACTGAATTCTTTTCACTTCTTTTATTTTTCTTCGAGGTCTTCTAATACTTAACTCCCTAATTGTCTTTGAAAATATTGGTATTTATTTTATATCATGTAGAAAATGAATTCTTATGCAAATTTTCTTCAATTCATCTCTCATATCATAATCAGGAAACACAATCTATTTTTCTACCCCTTTATCAATTTTCAATCTTTTAGGAAAATGTGGTGTTTGAACAAAAACTGAAGGTTGCTCTATAATGGGTGTTGAGTTTATTGTAACATTATTAGGGTGTGTAGGGGTGGTTTGTTTTTGAGAATTTTCCTCTTGATGATGATTTGTCTCTTCCTCAGAGAGGTTTTCTTTTTCAAATTCTTGAATAAGAATAGGCAGTGACTTATTTTCCAATACTTTACCAGATCTAAGTTGAACATTGCTTAGATATAATGAAGTTATCATGTAAGTTTGGAAATTGTGTCCTTCCATATTGTAAAAAGGCTATGAACTTTTATTATTATTTGGATTTGGAAGTGGTTGGGTAGGCAGTTGATTTGGTCTTTGTGGAAATGGTAATGAAAGTTGTGGATTTGAATTTTGAGGTTGATATGGTTGAATAGGTTGAGGAAAATATGGTGGTGGAAAAACATGATAATGTTGTTGAAATTGAGGATATTGAGGATACTTTCCATAAGGATATTTCCATCCTTATGCCCAAGTTTGAGGCCAAGGTTTTCGAGGCATGGGTGCAGTCCAATTACTTTGTGATGGTTGTGCATATGCTTGAGCGTTGAGACCCTGAGTCATAATTGGTTGTGGATTTTTCCATGGTCTCTTTGCAATAAGAAAGAGGGGTTCTATTTGATTTGGTATTAATTCCTCCTGATAGAAAACATTAAGACCTCTTATTGAAGGGCATTCCTTTGTAACTTGGTTTTTTGCACATATAACATCGGTTTGTACACTTTTGAAATCAAGAGCGCATCCTCTTAAGGCATGCTTCTTTCTACATTTTGGACAAAAGATAGATAATGAAACATTTTCAGAATTTTCCTTGTTTTGGACTTTAAGGGTATCTATTTTCTCACTAAGGGTCCCCAAAATATCTATTTTAAGATTGTCAAGCAAATGGCCTATTTCAGCCCTACTTATTATCCCAATTGCATATTTATTAATCCTAGCGATAACATGACCTCTTGGATTCTTCCTAGTTCTTGCTTTACCTCTGGAAATGTGTATGCATAATTCATAAATCTATCCAAATGTTAACTTAGAAATATCTCCTTTACCCATCAGATTGAGAAGATCAATCCACTCATCTCCAATAGATTTTAGCAAGAGATGTTTCAAAGTTTCTTCATTTAGATTATGCATTTTAGCCATATTAACATTATAAGAAAATCTTTCAGTGAAGTCTTCAATATGTTCATATTATTTTTGCATCATTTTAAAGACTTCATATTTAATATTATGAGGCATGCAATAATCCTTGTATTTCTCTAAGAATGTAGTTTTCATTTGTTCGCATGTTCTTATGTAATGTCTTGCTAAGCCCATAAACCATTTTAATTTTGCATCCTTAAGAGTGGTTGGAAACAATTTCAACTTTTGAGAATCAAGTAGGTAGTCCTAATATCCACACAAGACTTCAAATTCAAAGAGAAATGTTTCAAGATCCTCATTCCTTAATCCATGAAAATCAGGAAGGATGGAGGGTGAGATATTTTTCATTGTAGCTATGGTATGTTCATAGAGGATGGGAAATTAAAATGTTTATGGATATCCTCTACCTCTCCACCTCTTCCTATAAATCCACCTCTTCCATCTCGTCTACTTCCTCCTCTTCCACCTCTAATCCTACGTTGTTCACCATTTACGTTATGTACTTCTCCTTCCCCTTCTCCTGCCATTGTAGTTCCTTAGAACTAATGTAATGTTCCAAAATTGGATTTTATAGTTTCTCTTCTAGATCCTCTCATTCTTCTACCAATGGAATATTAAAATAGGTCCATTCTTCTTCCTATTCACTAGGGATTTATAGTTCTTTTCTTAAAAGTTGTTCTCTAGTTGACGATAGAAAAATTACTCCTTCTGTTGGGGATGTAGGATCTTGTTCTTCAATTATGCATTCAATTGATGAAATTGGTGAATCTCTAGGTTGGATTTCAGATCTAAGTACCTCAGGAAGTTTTTGTCTGCCTACAATGGATGGAATATGGGTTTGGGTGGATGGTGTGGCACTATGAGGTTGTGATGGGGTGAGTGATGATGATGGAATCAAAGTTCTACCTATAACTATAAATATACCTCTAGAATATATTTCCCTATGCTATAATTTTTTATTTTTAATGAAAAGAAAAAGAAAATTACTCCTATATACACTTCCCTCGAAACGATGCCAAAATGGCTGGTAATTTAATTGATGTTGATTACTTACATTAATTATAAACCAAGGCTAGTAAATTAATGAAGTGTATGTGAATTGTATGTGCTAAGAGTCTTTTTCACTCATTTAATTCCTATGTTAATATAAGTTATTGAAATTCATATGTTTTTATATAGTTATGTAGCTTATACAAAATGAAATCAATTCTACTTTACTTGCATGAATAATGATCACACTAACACATGCTTTAAAATAAAATCACTCTTGCTCTTAAAATCACACTTTCTTAGCTATGAAAAACCGGTCTTAAAAACTATAACTACTTAAACGTAAATCACACTCAAAATCAAACTTGGTTAAATATGATTCACACCTAATTGAATGAAAATAAGAAAATCATACTTTCTTAAATGTAAATTAGAATTGCACTTAAATCAAATCACTCTCTGCAATCACAATTAAACTAATTTGTTCTAACTTCAAGAAGGATTAGTTCTGTAATTGAAAATCACGACAATGTAAATATTATACTCCTATTGCTATGATTTTACTCTATCCATGTGCATCTAAAATCTCGCTTCACCTAAAAAATAAAATGATTAGCAGAAGAAATCTCAAACTTGTATCTCAGAATCAAAACATAATTACTCAAATGAATTGACAGGAATCTACTGGAAATATAAAGTAAAATAGTAGTTGTTAATGAACGAATATCTTACTATCTCGAGGGAGCCCTCCTATGAGAATCATGTAGGAGTATCAAGCTTTCATAATTTAACTATCCACTCATTAAGATCACGAAGTAGAATCGAATCAAAGCAAAGTTTTATATATAAAAAAAACAGAGTACTTACAAATAAAATTAAAGTCTATTTTAACCATGCCGAGAGGAATATTTATATATCCCTTACACAATAAATGTTTTCAATGATTCATGCCTATGCTAATTGACATTGGCTATATTTAAATAATGAGGTAATATATGGTAATCGTGTTCATGATTTTCTATCGATGCACTAAATCATGAGGCAGAGAATTTTCATCTCAGTCGCTTGATTCGCCTTTCACGATGGTTGACATATCCTTTGACCATACTGATAGAGTGCCTTCTTCATCGATCCAGCTTGTGAAAATGGGAAAAAATCATTGACATAGTTAATTTTCAACTATCCATGTGCCATGTTTCCCGGATGAGGCTCTGTAACCTATCGAACCTTGGACTTAGCTACGGAAACATTCATGAGTTGTAAAATAATTGTAATTCGATATCTAAAGTAGATATAAAGTTAAATAATAAATTCAATTGACATTTATCAAATATAATATGATTATGTACTTGCTATGCTTTCAACCTTGTAAATTGATAGCTAAATTATAGTTCTGAAGGTCAAAAAAGAAGGATTAGATTGAAAAAGGGTTTTCGAAAAGAAGAAATTACGGGCTTCAAGAAATGCCTTAAAATAAATTGAAAGGCTCAAGAAAAAGAATAAGAGGCAAAAATATATACTCACAAAATTTGAAAAGGAAAAGTATAACATTGAAGATTCATCGTTTTTCCTCTTGAAAGTGGAGTTGGAAGAAGCAAAGATGATTGAAGGAACTCTATTGCAATAACTAAAAAGATAAGGGAAAGGAGTGTGAAAAGGTAGAGGAAGAGGTAATCCACATCATAAATTACTTAGAAATAACTCAGGAGCAAATCAACCAAAATATAAAGTTTATTATAGAATCTAGAAAGTAGATGAGATTATGAGTGTACAAAGACATCCCCTTTGATCAAGATTGCTATCAGCTATGAAAGAAAGACATGAACAACAAAATCTTAAGAAAAAAACCAATTAACTACATTGAAGCAGTCAAAGGGTACAATCACAAACAATAGAAGAGAAAGGAACAACATGACATCATCAATAAAAGACACTAGTAAAAACCAATAGAAATAAAGGAATGAAAGCTACAACCATTCAAAAAGCCACAATAATCAAGCGAGAAATTATTAAAGATCTCATTTCCCTCAAATAGGAAGCCATCAAAGAATTAGTAAATCATATCCTCAAAGGAAAATGGTTCTCAGGTACCAAAACAATTTACCCTGTTATTGTTATTCATGTACAAATTTTGGACATAACTTGTAAATTGAAGGGCATATGTTTGAATAATCATGTAATAAATAAAAAATTACATATTATCAATAAAATAGAGATAGCATATTTGTAAATCCACATAGGAATAATCCAATGGAAAAAAATCCATTTTCTCTTCTATCTAATTATATTGAATGATATAATTGTCTTAACTATGGACATAAATTAACTGAGTGTAGAATAAGAAAATGTGTATACGTTCCTTGAATCAAGCAGGCTCTACAGGAACAGAAGACATGGAAGAATAAAAAGGAAGATAAAAAAAGGGTTGTAAGCGACTTTCCAAAAATATCTAAGTCAAGCAATAAAATTTGTAAATCATGTTAGATTGGAAAGAAAATTTGAGTACCATTGAATACTGAACAAAATTAGGCATTTATAATTGGTTCATATTGAATTATGTGGGTGCTTAAGTATTGAGCCCCAAGTTATGAACCATACTTTCTTCAAATCATTTATTATTATAATAGGTTTATGTGTGTCACGTTTTAAAGGGAGAAGTGTAAAGCATTTGAAAACTTCAATATCTTCAAAACCATCAATGAAAACCAATTTGATTACATATGTAAGTGTCTAATGTTAGACATGGTGGAGATTTTATTTCAAATGAATCAAATAATTTTTGTGAAGAATGTGGCATAAGAAGATAATTCACAAATGCAAATATTCCATAGCAAATTGGTGTGGGTGAGAGGCAAAATAGATCAGTTTGAAAAATGAATAGGCTATATTAGGTGAAATAAATCTACCAAAAACTTTTTAACCTAAAGTTTTTCATATAGTAGTACATGTTTTAAAGAAAGCACATCTCAGGGCTAACAATGACAATACTTCCTCTGAGTAGTGGAATGAAAAGCCAACCTCAATAGAGGCTTCACTTTCTTTGGAAGGAAGTGATACGTTAAGAACAATGATGTTGATTTCAGCAAGTTCGATCTAAGATTTGATGAAGGGATATTTTTAGGATATTCAACTGAGAGTAAAGGCTATATACATTACAATAACATATTGTGCAAAATATTTTATGCCATTGATGTGAGGGTGTATGAGTGGTCACCTATCAAAAGAAGAAAACTAAGAATTATCAGTCTACATGATCATACCAACAGTGAATATGACAAAAAATACTGAAATAATCAAGAGAATAAGAATTTGAAAAGGTAGAGTTCTCTCACCTAAAATCCCCCTTAAGGCACATAGAGAAGCATCACCCTAGAAATTAGTTTTGTTGGTAATATAGAAGGAGAATTCCAAACACAAAGAAGACTAATAACTCTAGTCAATCCTATATTGATATGCTGTCTATGATTGAGCCAAAAAACAATTCATGGACAAGCCAAACAAGCATTCAATAAAATCCATGAATGAGAAGTTAAACCATATCGAGAAAAATCAAACTTGGGAGTTAGCCAAGACCATTAAACAAAAATTTCATTGCCATAAAGTGGGTCTTTAGGAAAAATTAAATGAGGATGGACAATTTATGAGAAATAAAATTAAAGTATTTAAACGTTGTGCTCAAGTTGAAGGAATAGATTTTGACGAAACTTTTTTCATGTAGCAATATTAGAGACAATTAGAGTGTTTCTAGCATTTTCCTATCATGCAAATTTCATGTTTTGTTAAATAGATGTAAAATCAGCATTCTTGAATGGTGAGATTGAAGAATAGGTTTATATTGAACATTCTAAAGGTTTTCAACGACGAGAAAAATATAGAGGTATTGTCTAGGTTGTAAAAGGAATTGTATGGACTAAAGCAAGCACCTAGGACATGGTATTAAAATTTTTACAACCACCTATAATAAAAAGGATTCATAAGAGGAACACATGATAGTAATTTTTATATCAAATCTATAAATGATAATACTTTAATTATTCTTGTTTAAGCCGATGACATAATTTTTGGTAGTGATGCATATTTTCTTAACCAAAAATTTGCAGCTAGTATGTAAGCTAAATATGAGGTGTCTTTTCTTGGGGAAATCTCATTTTTCTTTGGCTTTTACAATACTTAATCAACAAAATCTATCTTCATTTCTCAAGGAAAATAACTCAAGGAAATGTTGAAGAAATTTGGGATGGTATAATTTTCCCTTGTCAGTATACCTATAGTCACTAGATTGAACCTAAGGAAAGATGATGACTAACCAAAGGTAAATAAAACAATATACTGATCAATAATTAACAACATTTTGAACCTAATAGCCTTAAGGCCAGATATTACACAATTTTTTGGTGTAGTTACAATGTATCAATTATCCCCTAAACAAAGTGATAGCTTAGCTTCCAAGATGATTTTTAGGTATTTAAGAGCCACAATGGACTATGATCTATTATATCCATAGGGAAACAAGTTTTTCTTTCACTGCAGACACAAATGTTGATTGGGCTAGAAGTGTGGACAAGTGGTGGTTCTTTCTTCCTAGGAAAGTGTTTGGTGGCTTGCTATGCAAAAATTAAACTTCTATATCACTTTTTAATGCTAAACATGAGTACATAACAACTATAAAAACATGTACTAAAATTTGTGGATGAAGAAATCATTACAAGACATGAAGGTAATTTATGATGGACCCATTCACATTATGTGTGAGCACACAAGTGCTATGAGTATATCCAAGGATCATGTTCTTCACTCAAAGTCCAAGAGTATTCCCATAAAGTATAATTTTATTAGAGAATAGGTGGTTGATTAGATTGTGAAGTTGGAGTATATATCTACAAAATAAAAAGTTGTTGCTATCTTTACTAAGCTTCCTTCCTAAGATTTTTTTCAAGTATATAAGGTAAATGTTGGGAGTGATATCTCACAGATATCTTGACTAGATTTCTTCAAAAGAAAAGAGGTATATTTTCCAAATATGTTAACGATAGATGTATACCATGGGTTTAGAGACAAGAAAGGGACTAAGCTTAGGGGAAGTTTTAATATCAACATGAGTAGTATGAGTTTAGGGCGAGTATATTGCACTATGAAATGAAAAATTTGCATGTTTTCTAAGTTTTTCTATATCTCTATTCAATTGGGATCACTTAATTTAAGTGGAAACTGATGAATTTTGTAGCTATGTCCAGTCTTCATAATTACTATTTTAGCCCTTGAAATATTGTAATGATTAATATAATGCATGTCCTTCATGTCAATTTCAAAAGCGAAAATTTTGAATTTTTGGATCTAGAATTGTCTAGTCAACCCTCCTTTGAGAAAATTTTCTCCCATTTGAAGTGACACCCATTTAGGCCATCCATAACACTAAATATACTCCACTCATACTACTCCATAGACAAAATTCATATCATGCAACACAATATATCTTCTGAGAATCCAGGTGAAGTAGAAGAAGAAAAAAATGGCTAAGATATATATTAATTTATCTCTCTCTCAATCGCATGTGTCAAACCCCCATTATTCATTGTTACACATGTGGTTTCTAGGCATTTGTTTGCAAACAAGTCTTAAATTTCTAGGTAACAGTTTCTAAGTAGCAGCGATGAGTCTCTAGGTAGTTTTTGGCAAGCCGAATTTTAGCTTAGGAAGATCTGGTAGGGCCGAGTTTGTTGGGTAGATTAGAGACATGAAAAGAGGGAATTTTTAATAGGATTGACCATTATATTATTGGTCATTTTGACGATCATATTTTACTAGAAGAACTAGGTGTATCACTTGTTCAACTAAATAATTTCTCAAAGGAAAAGGTTATTGGGTTTTTCCATCAAGTGGGCTTTCCCAAGATAAATCTTGTTTTATCTTTTTGCACTATGATATCTACTATCCTACCGCCTTTATGGTTGAATTTAGGAAATGTAGTCGCTTAATGATAAACTATAAGTGTTAAGAGAATATCTACACCATTAAAATTAATTATCATTTTTAGGAATTAGTGCTCATAACTATTTTACTTGAAAAATCAATAGAAAAAACTACTATGTGCAACAAAAAATTCAAATCAATAGAAATTTTGAAATGGGAACATTGATATCTAAGGGGGGCAGGGTAGATAAAGCCTTTCCCATTGATATCAAAAGGGGGGAGTGATTGGCCATTGGCTCCTTAAAAGTAAAGAAGGAAAGGGAGTGACCAAAGATAGATAGTGGTAGTTTCCTTATCCTTATAGGGATAGGTGTTTCCTGGTGGTGGTGTTGCCATCAAAGACTTGAAATATTGAGGATTTTATATTAGGTCCATAGGGGGAGATTGTTGAATATGCTTCTAGTTCTTGGAAATTGTTGTCATTGATGTCAAGTCTAGTCATTTTTGTCATAGTGATGTCAAGTTTAGTGGGAACTTCTTGAGTTTTATGAATGATTTTAATGTTGTTATCAATGTTTTGATTATTTCTACTAAGCTTATGATGTTTTTTCTACTAAGCTTGTTGATTTTTTGCTAGATTATTTTCTTAGTATACTATCTTTGAAGGCATTTTATCTACAAGTATATTGATCAAACGCATGTGAAAAGTGTTTTGGTGGATATTCCTCTCAAAGGGATTTTGAACGTTATAGGGAATTAAACCTAAATCCCTAAGGATCAAGGAAAATATTTCTTTCAAGTTCAATCATTGTTCATTAAGTTCATGGTTTTGAATGGCCAACGGAGATCCAATTGTTTGGGGTTGGATAAAGGTGGAAGAGTGCTTAAGTGTTGAATGGGTGGATTCCAGATCAACCAAATTTATCTAGGATTCAAGTTCATATTGGCATCCAGACCTCCAAGATAAAACAAAATGAGACTTAAGAAAGAGGCAAGATCTTGGATTACTCAGTGCCTAGGACCAAGTGGACCCTAGAGGACATGAAAATATGACTTGTCTAATATATATGGCATACCCATGATGCTCCCCAATTGGACAATGGCACATTACACTATTGGTTACTACACATGGCATGTGGATTTAGTCTTTTGTGTAGCAAATTTCCCCTTTTCGTGAGTGAAACATGGTAGTGACATAACAGGACATGTGGCAAGGAACTAATGTCCCTAATGAGCTGCCAGTGACTTAGCCTATCCTCGATATTTATGAAATGGATTGGTTTTTCAAGGCTCTGAAGTGTTAAGAATTTTGGAATTTTTCTATCTGAAGGCACAATTCCATGTAGGAATTTGACCTAGTGGTTGTGTAGCATGGTTGCGAAGAGGAACAAGGACCAGACCCTTAGATCCCCTAATGTAGATCATAGCAAAGAGAATACAATACTTGGTAGTAGGTGGTAGAAAAATAAGTCATTATATCCTAGCCTCAGTGACATGCGCTTAAGTGCAAGCACCACAGGGCCTATCAGGCACCTCCTACTACCCACAGTCACAGGAACAATGTATTGCCAAAAATCAGTCTAAGAGTGAGTAGAAGACAAAGAAATTTGCATCAAATTTAGTTCATCAAGTAACATATTTAGATTCATTCAAACTTTGGTTATAGTTTGGATAGTCGGGGGTGGGGTGTATTGATTTTCCCACCATAAGTTTGCACTGGCGTACGGGATCATGTGGCATGGCATAAATATCTTGAGGGTGGTTGAACTCCATATGTGACAAATCATGGACCCTCCCCTTTGTTAAAATTCATATTGGATTGGGGGGGGGGTTTGTATATGTCACTAATTTGATTGGCTAACCACTCATGCCATGGAAGGTGATGGGCCTCCCAATTAGGTGCAAAATAAGGCCCGTTTAACCTTTCCTAGGGATATAAATGCTATATTAAATCTCTTCTTATGAACATAATACCGTTTCATTAGCTTTAATAAGTTCCTAGGAAGGTTTAGAGATAATTAATTGCTATGTGCCTAATAATATTTATTTTTCAAAATACCAAGAGAATATTAAGTAAATTATGAAGATATACAAAATAAGAGAATTTGTAGACTTTCTCCTTGAAACATGATTATTTCGGATGGACTAATAAGTAAATATTAATGAAATTATTGAACATATTTTGGAGCTCTAGTCATTGATAAAATCTAGGGATGTGTTCCCTGTTATAGGAGAAGCCAAAACTCAGTATTTAATGAAGATTCTTACTATTGGGCACTAGATCCACTTTTTGATGGATTTTGGAGGGGAGGGCTAGATTATTTGAAGTATAATTATTCCACATTAATTTTCATAAGTACCAATTCAAATTAACCTATCGAGGCATTTAATGTTTGGCCTTTTTGTGAAGAAAACTTGTTATTCATTTCGGTATTCATTTCTAGCAGGGATGTACTTGATTTGATTCCAATAATGAATTTTAGATTCTTTTTCAGCTTCTAAGGATTAGTTTCCTTCATATGAATCTAAGTATCCTTGGGTCTAGCCATCCCATGACCCTCAGATCCTTGTCGTAAAATTTATGCATATTCTATGCATTTCTTGTTCACTTACATCACTTGTTCTTACATTTCATATTTTTGCATCTACTATTCATGCTTCCTTTGATGTATGTTAGATTGGTTAAATGATTGAAGTAATTTATTTTTAGGTCATTTATACATTTAAAATTATGAATCATCCTTATAATATCTTTGTAAATTCATCTTCATCATTGAATTACTTGGATAGGTTTACTACAGAATTATGAAATTTCTCATTTTAGCAATAAAGTTTTGTTGAATTTCAGCACATGTTAAGGAGATTCTTTCAAGTTGATTACGCTTGGATTGAATTATAAAAACATTCAAGTTAATAAAAAAAACTACCCCATAAAATTTTCACTTGATTAGGTTAGGATTTAGGGTACTTATATTATCTTATTAGTTCACTATTATGAAATTTATGGTTTAGTAAATTACTATTGAATTTTATCACATAGTAATTAAGCTCTTTCAAGTTAATTCCACCGGGAATGAAGCCTAAAAAATTTAAAATTAATAAAATAATCCACCCCACAGTATTTTAATTTTACTATCTTAGGAATTTTTCAAGTTAACACAAGAAACAAGTTTCTTGTAAGTTTCTTGTAGTAAAATGGAGGCATCATGTAGAAATCCTGTAGTATCACATAGATTTCCCTAAATCACTTCTCAAATTACATAAAAAAAATTCTCCTTTATTTTTAATCACTCCACAAAATCATCTAAGCCTTGAAAATTGACTTGATAAGACCATATAACCCCTAGGTACTTTACTTTTATAGCTATAGTTTCATTTTGCAACTAGGTTAAACTGCTCCTGCTATTAGTTATATAGAATGAGATTGATTTAACTTCAACACTCTTGAGAATTTTCTTTGTAGAAGAAAGTTTATTTTAGTCATTTCATTTCTTGCAATAATATAGGTTTATTTCCTACAAATTAGATAAGGGTTCCACTATGTCATTTATTTTTCTACAAATAGATTAAGATTTAATTCTCTTATTTAATTCTAGCAAAATAGCTTAGGGTTTATTTCTATCATTTAATTTCATGATATCAAATTAGGGTTTCTCTTAAGCAACTTAGTGCTCTACAATAGAATAGGTTTTATTTCAAGTCATTTATTTTCTTGCAAAGTTAGAATAGGTCTAGTTTGTCATTTACTAAATTTTCTGAATGTTTCCTGTAATATAATGGCCTTTGTGTATCTTAGCTCATTTCATTGTAGCAGATTAGTGAAGGAAGGCCACATTGCATGTTGCGCACATAATTCTAACACCTCTTAAATTGGTATGAACCCCACGCTGATAATTAAATTTGGTCAGCTTGTGAATTATGACATTCTTGTCGCAATACTAAGGTTCATCACGTTTTGGTGTCATTTTCGAAGGAGGTGTTAAATTATGTATTGTTTCCTTCCCTAGCGGATTTTCTTCTTTTAATTTATAGAAAAAAAATAAAATTTGCATTAGGATTTATTCTTTTCAGAAATACAAAATTATATTCTATTAGCATTCTCATTCAAAAATTTTCTGAAATAGAAAAATACTTCTCTGATACCAAAAACCCCTGACTTGATCATGATGCATAGTAAGAACCTCATCACCATCCTCTTTTGTAGTTATAAGAAGAAGAGGTGGAAGATGAGGTATAATAAATGTATGGAGATGATGATAATGCAAAAGACCCTCTTGGATTTCCCATTTAGGATACTAATATAAGTGTTCATATCAAGAACATCGCGCCATATTTTATTCCCAAATTCCATGGGATGAGGTCATAAGACTTGGAAACCTTTCCTTTTCAATTTTTAAATACTTTTTATATCTTATGGTTACTTATTAAACACTTAAAACTTGATATTGTTTCCAAGAACATTGAAGGATAAATCTCTTAAATGGTTCATAATATTAGGGACTACTTCAATAACATCATGGGATGATATGCAAAGGGTATTTCTGTAAAAATATAAAAGTTATTATATTGATCCTAAGTAAGAAATATTTATAATGACTCGAAAAAGAGATGAAAGCCTTGAGGATCTGATAAAGGGAGCTATATATAATGTTAAGTGGGAAAATTTACATAATTTAAGATTTGACACACTAAAAATCCTCCTACTTAGAACAATCAAAGATGAGTGGATTGGTCTATTTAATATATTGGGTAAAGGGGAAGTATCCCAATTATCATTTGAATAAATTTGTGAGATATGTAAGCACATATCAAGATGAAGAGAAAGAGTAAGTAAATAAACATCAATATTGGTAGCTCAAGATGAATTTGGTAATTTGTTAGATAACATTAAAACAAAAGTTCTTAGCAATATAAGTGAAAAAATAGATATGTTAAGGATGAAAAAAGAGAAGTTGAAATTTTTGTTATCCTTGCATAATCACATGCTACTAAATATTTCCCATCATTAACAGAGTTGAAGGAAGTTTACTAGGAGGACAATGGAGTAAATAAAATACTAGAGCAACTAAGTTATGTAGTTCAATGAAGACCATGGCAGCCTAGTCAACCTGGTATTATTCAAGATCATAATTCACAATTTCAAGGTTATGCACAAGAATATTAAAGTAATTAGAACACACCCTTTCCTTGAAAACCTTGGTCATCCCAACCAAAAATCCAATCTTGGCAACAAAGTTTGCAAGGACCTTATGGAAGAAATCCATAATATTTGGAGGCTTTTCCTTAATAAACTTCATACCAAACTCAATGCTATCCATACCATCCACCTCCACTACTACCACAAAATTGAGCACAAATCTCAAATATTCAGTCCCACTCAACTCCCTCCACAACCATTTCTCATCCCAAACAATAAAGTAACTCATCCCACTTACAGTGCTAAGTTATAAAAATTCAAAATGACTCCTCTAGATCTAAACGGTATTAATCATAGATTACGAAGAGTATTCTAAAATACAGATCCTCTTGTGATCATTGATGAGAAAGATCCAAAAGAATAACATATATAAGAGACTAAAGAATCATGGACCACATTTGATGGAGAGTGGATACTGGAGCTTGAGATTGAAGAATTTCTACTATGCTTATCATCAAAGACTAGTTAACAAATATTAGAATATTTGAAAGTCATGGAAGAAGGGGATAGAGAGAGTGATCCACATGATAAAGTGAACCAAGGGCATGATATCTATATTGAACAATGGTTGAAAAAAATCATTAAGTTGGTGCACCATACTCCTCTTAAGAAGTTCTTGATATTAGCCCAATCAAAGAAGATGATCTCTCATATTCTATAATATATTAGAACATATATTTAAAACCTACATATGAGTTTATTTTCCATCATAGTATGTACACAGATCCATTGAAAGTATTCCTATACTTTAAAGAGTTTTTTTTTTTCAATTATTTTATGATATAAACAAGAAAAAAAGGGAAAAGAAGAAAAAATAAAATCTTAGGTGAAAACCCCCTTTAAGTGCCTGTGATTGGTTCATTGATTGGAAACCTCTATGAGGAAGTCAGTGGGTTGGAAAAAGAGTGAAAAAGAGAGGAAAAAAAAAGAATAATAAGGAAATAAGATCCTAGGTGAAAACCTCCTCTAAGGGGCCTAGGAAGTTTTGTTGGGTGAAAACCTCATTTAGGCAGTTAGTAGGCCTAGAAAAAAGAGAAAAAATGAAAAAAATGAAAAGAAACAAAATTATCCTTTTCTCCAAGTATATGTATTTGATATATGTAGGTTCTCTCCAGCTTGCACAAGAAACAATAACAACTTATCAACATAAGAAGAAACTGATCAAAAGCAGGGATCTAGTCAAGGGTTGTTAAACCTAAGTTTTTCACATTTTGTGCCAAGATGATCCAACATGGTGAAGACCATGTCAATCCATCTCTTTTCATCCTCATAATGCATCCCCATGGAATTTCCAATCATTCTCTTTCCATTTTTTTCTCATTGTCCTAAATTGCTACATGAAAGTTTTGTGTTGCTACAGGGTATTCTATAATTGCTAGGAAGAAAATGTAAATAATTGTAATTAACCTAAATTACAAACTATGCACTCATTGGCTAATATTTTTTATGGGGATATGCATAAGGATGATGGAAACTAATTAAAAAAAATCAACAAATTGCAGTGTAGAGTTTTCAAGAAATTGGCAGTCATCACCTACAACTATTTCTGACGTTTATCAATATTCATGCATCTATTGGCTAATATTATTTTATGGGGAGACACATAGGGATGATGGTAACATGCTCAAAATATTTTAGGTCAATACAATCTCTCGTTTGAGAGATATTTGCTAAATAAGTTTTCTATAAGAAGTGGAGAAATCCTACAATGCAGATTTGAAAAAATACATAAATCAAGCAAGGAAAAGATTCTTCACACCTACTTCATCCATCTCATCATCCTTTATGAGATTTCTACATAATTTGTAGTCTTCATTCCTTTGTATTGTCCACGGTATTAATCATATATAGGAAAATTCTTGTGTTACTACACAAAACCACAAAGGAAGGGACAATGCTAAGTCTTTCTTTATCTATGAGAAAGAGGAATTATCCTTAAGACCCCCTGTAACTGATACACTTCACCATGAACTCACAATATTTCCACTATTCCACTATTTCACTAAAATATTCAACTTTTCCCTTCATTTTCAAATGTCCAAAAAAAAAGATCTCCTATCACTATCACACCGCGACGCAGGTGCAACAAGATCCAATAAGAAATAAAAGAATATTCGCTTCAAGTTATCCACATAAACCTTCAATACCTTTAGTCAATCCTATCCACATCAATTCCACTCATTTCCTCACATTTCCCAAGCTTCTTCTATCATTACCAAGTCCCTCTCATTTGTTTCTACCATTGTCCTAAAATTTTATTCAAAGGTCCCCATATTGCCATAGGAAGTTGTCAAGCATAGAAAGGAAGGGAAAATTTGATTTTTTTTACTTGAGAGTAGGAAAGGAAGCTTATGGAATCAATAACATCTATTCACTCCATCAAATTTCACGTTTTTACCACTATCCCACTCACCATCAATAAAAAACTCAATCCTCCAACTCTTTTCCACCCATTACTATAACAAGAAGACTCTCTAACCACCATTGAAAATTTTTCCATGAATTGTAAAAATATTTGAAGTTCACACTTAAGGAAAATTGTGAACAAGAGGGGCCTATGTGGTTGTTATAGGAAGACACACAATCTTCTAGTTTCCTGCATAAGCCCTACAAGATCAAACATACAACATTATTCTAAGGAATTTGAAGACCACAACACTGTAGGAGGGTTAGAAAATAGGTTTGAGTAGCCATAGGGTTTTGTGTAGGTTGATATAGGACCCTTGATCATCAAGAAGAATCAACATCAGGTTAGCTACTCTAACAACTTGGACTAGGAAAATTCCATTGCCGATAAAAAAATACAAAACTCCTCCAAAGTCAATGGGGGTGTTACCAAAGCATACATATTACATCACGAGGAACTTTAGTACCATCAGGAGGAATTCCAACAATTACATCAAAGTTATAACAGTCACATCAAGGTTCCAACAATCATATAAAAGCTCCAAATAGTCAAATCACTAGATGCACCATCACGTACAAAGGAATAACCTGGTAGGGAAGAGGTGTGCAACTCTCGAACCTTACCCTTTGAACCTATTCTAGTGTGGAAAAACATTAAAAGAGTAAGGAGGAAGAGGTTTTTATAGACAAACCCAGTAACAGAGGGTCTTGGCCACATATAGCTGTGGCGTTCAATTTGTAATGAATATATCTGCGCGTGTGGTAGAGGAACAATACAAATGTGAAAAGGACTTGAGAAAGTGGTTATTATCATTTATTCATGATAGAGGACAAGGAGTGCGATGAGGTAGGTGGGGGATGACTCAGTTAACTCAAGGAAATACGAGTTTATTTTTCACGCCATCTTATTTATATGAAAAAAGGGAACAAAAATAAAGGAAAAAGGAGAAAATAAAAATAAAAATAAAATGGTGGACATGTCGTCTCTCAACATGAAAAATGATTTCTAGATGAATCGATAGGCATTGCTACAAGAAGTTCACAAAGTGCTATAGGAAACTAAATTTTTGCTGAGAACATTGTTGAAATATTAAAATGACTCAAAGGGTAGGGGATATTCAAAAAAATGTAATTCATAGTCCCTTCCACACACATTTTGAAAATGTTTTCAAATTATCTTAGTTATCCAAGAGAATTTTGAATGCTAGACAATTTGAATTAAACAAAAAAGAAGCTAGGTAATTTGATTGTTTTTAAGAGACGCAAAGCGGATAACTGAAGAGGAGTAATCAATGACAAGTATTTGCATTTCCTAGTTTTAAGAGGATGTACAAATCTTCTCTCCTACAAGATCAAAATTTGACTAATACTTATACAAAAGTTTCTTTCTCAAATCTTTGAAAAAATATTTAAAATCACGAGATGACGAGAATAAACATATACTTCAGGAATACCAAAAGGAGATGAAAAAATGTATGGAAGAAAATATGAGTATGTTGCCCAAAGTGTGGGCAATTCTTGCAGTAGGGGGGTATTATGGACCTCCCAATTAGGTGCAAAATCAGTCCTGTATAGCTTTTCCTAGGAACATAAAGGATATGTTAAATCTATCCTTATGCGCTTAATAATGTTTTATTAGCTTTAATAGGTTCTTAGGGTGGTTTATAAATAATTGTTTATTATGTTCCTAATATTATTTATTTTACAAGATATTGAAAGAATATTGAGTAAATTTTGAAGATTTGTAGAATAAGAGAATTTAGGGACTTTCTCCCCACTGTAGGATGTTAGCAAATTAAAAAATAATTGAATATGATATAATGAAATTATTGAATAGATTCTGGATCTCCACTTATCAATAAAATTTATGGATGTGTGCCCTCCTACATGAGAAGCTAAAAATCAATATTTATGAGGATTCTTATTGTTAGCGATGAGATCAACTTTTTGAGGGACATTTGAGGGGAGGGATACCTCATTTAAATGAGGTTGATCCCTCATCAGTTTTTATAAGTACCAAGTCAAATTAACCTCTAGGGCATGGTATATTATGTCTTTTTGTGAATAAAACTTGTTATTTAGTAGTTCTAATTTCATTTCCAGTAGGGAAGTACTTGATTTGATTCGAGTAATAAAGTTTAGTTTCATTTTCAGATTCTAAGGCTTGGTTTCCTTCATAGGAATCTAAGTATCCTTGGTCTTGGACATCCTAGGAGCCTTAGATCCTTTTTTTACAATAACTTTATCTTCTTTGCATTCCTTGTTCGCTTACATCTCTTATTCTTACATTTCCTATTTTTGCATCTTGTATTCATGCTTCATTTGTTGTAGGTTAGATTAGTTAAATAATTAAAGTAGGTTGTTTTATAGGTCATTTATATAGTTACAAATATGATTCATCCTTGGAAAATATCTACAAAGTCATATTCCTCATTGAGTTACTTGGATTCATTTGCTAGTTTTTAAATATGAAATTTCAGGTTTTAATAATACATTTCTGTTGAATTTTAGGTTTTTTTAATGAGCTTATTTTGAGTTGATTCCACCCATATTGATGTATAACAATATTCAAGATAATAATAAAATTCATCCCATAGCATTTTTACTTGATTAGCATAGGAATTTCGGGACTTAGATATCCTTACTAGCTGATGGGTCCAACCCTTACAACTTTAAGATTAATGATAAATACGTTGATTGGGTTTTTTATTAAACGATATTTGGTTGACTTTAATGTGGTGGTACTGTTGGTTTATGGTGACAAGGACATGTGTCCAGGTCTCGGGCTTTGTTCCTTCCTGCTCCTTCTATGCCCTGAAACCTTGCCTGCTCATTTCATTTGCATTGTTCATTTTGTTGTGCCGCTATGCTGCCGGTGAGGTCCTTGATTCTGCTATATGAGGGTTTGCTCTGTTACTTGTTTGAGATTTCACTTTTACTATGCCTGGTTTGCAATGTGGTGTGGATTTTCACTGTGGATGATGTCTCGGCCTATTCTATGCTCGACTTCGAGACTTGGCTGGGAAACCCTCATTATCGGTCTCTGTGGTCAACTTTTGCTTGGCTATACTTGTATTCTCAGTTGTAGCTTTTGTTTATTTGTATCCCCTCCATGTGGTGGCTTCACAGGTTGATTATTTGTTTGGTTTTGTCTCATGTTGCAGCCATGGAGTTGCTCAGCTTCCGGCTTCCACTCGGCAGTCACCCTAAGGTAAGCCCTCTTTTTATGCTAGTCCCTTTTACTTTGTTTTTATCAGGAACTGACAACCTCTGCTTCTCGTGGCAATGAGCAACTTTGTGCCTACGACCTTGACCCCATGGCTTCTCTATCGTCTTACACAGGCTCGGATCTTTCCCTGGTAAGTTCTCACAAGTCAACCCTCTATTCTAGTTACAATCTATTAATGTAGTTGTGGTTTTCTTGTGCTATGTTGTTGATAGCCTCATTGTTGGCCAACACAAGTGAGTGACAGTCTGCTCGTGGTCCTCACGTCGGGTCTCCTACACCTGAATTGGGTAGCGTCTCTCCTTGGTGTCTTTCTATTGTTTGATTGAGGATTCACTGTTCATAGGGTTTTATATGTCTTAGTTATAGTTTAGCTGGGGTCTGCGGTCTCTTGTCACTATGCCTATGGCTCCATTTTAACTCTGCTGTTTGTGGTCACATATGTATTTAAACGGTCCTCCAATGACCTTGCAGGGGTTTGTATTTCAGTCGACTCTGTTCGATTTATTGGTTGTTTGAACGATGCACTATAATGCTTGGCTTTTGACAAAGATACATATGTATTCATGCTGTAAATTTGATTATTTAAATTTTGTAAATGAAAATGGGAATGTGGTAATTTTTTTACCTAAAAACTTGTCTCTATGGATAATGGCTTGCTCGTCCCTTCGTATATTTGTTTTCTTTGCATTGTAGCTTGTCTAGGAGCTCTCCTCGTTTTGGCGCTTACTGTTTGCGTGTGTGTAATTGCTTTGCTTGTCGAAAACCAAATAATTTAATAGTATTCTATATGAATAATTCTAGAGCTGTAAGAGGAATGGATTCAGATGTTTGTCTTCAGAAAATATCTCTGTGCTTTCTCTTCATTCAATTCTATGATGGCGAAAGATTACATTAGTAGTTTTCTCTTTTCGTTTTGTAGAGAACACTGAATAGTTAGTAAACTACCAATAGTTACAATATGTGGTTACATTAAATGGTTTCTAAATAATTGTCTTTTCTTGCTTTGTAAATTAATTTTTTTTTAAATAAAACTAAAAATCAGTAAAAAGAAATACATAAGTAAACATTAACATTGGCTAAGACATCCATTCCTAGAAAATGAAAACTAATGAAACTCAAACTATTTTGAAGGAGACAAACTCCCAACCATGTCCTTCCCTGAGCTGGATGCTTCTGCATCAAGCTCTTCGGGTAGGTGAAAATTCATGGGTCCGGTCCATGAGCTCCTCAATAGAATACCTTGCACATTGTATATGTACTGCATCAAGGCACGAACTGTCCTCAACAGGGCTGTTCTTCCACTTGACATGGTACTATAGGTACTCCTTCCTCCAAGTCTGCGTGGCCAGTTGCGTGTCGAGGATTCCTTCGATTTCAAGTGGCTGAGTCGTAGGCATTTGTCTCATCCATGAACTTTCCTTTTCCTGGGTGTCCCGGTTTGGCTGTGCCGGACAGTCCTCTTCCATATTTTCAGTGTATGCGAATAAATCAACCACATTAAAAATGGGCGATATTCCTATACCTAGAGGTAATTGCAGCTCATAGGAATTTGCAGAAAACTTATGCAGAATTTTACAAGGTCCATTTTTTTTAATTTCAGCTTATTGTATTCACCCTTAGGAAATCTTTCCTTGCGCGGATGTGCTAGGACCTGATCCCCTACATTAAATTGTACCTAACATATAGTCTTTCTTGCAACTAACCATCCTCAAACTAAGATATGAGGGGATACTTTTCAAGAGAATTAGACCAAAGGCTGGGTCATACACTCTCGAGGTGGAGTCGACTATTGTAGTGACTTTTCTACTACCCACTAGTAATAATTGCCACATTGACTATCTCATTCCTCTCAGCTCAATAATAAGGCATCCATTCCACTCAAGGTCTTGTCTATTGTAGTATTTTAGTTTGGCTCTGGGATATTCTTAATCCTCTACTCCTCGACAACCACTCTCATTATCGGAAAGCTATCTCAGAGTGTCTTTATCCCCTTTCTTCGACACAACACTCCTTTTTATTTTTATCCCAACAGATCGTTTTTCATCTTATTCTCTCTTTTTCATCTATCTTGTGTTTTTTATTTTTGTGTTGTTTTAATTCCCTTCCATCCAATCACATCCTTTCATAGGTGAGGTTGTGGTTCGGTTGGTTACCCCACCTCCTTCCTTTTTGAATGAGGGTATTGTGTCCACCTCTCCAATCTATATTCACAAGCTTATGTTCCCTTTCTATTGATCCATGAGGAGGAATAGGGATGATGCCATCCTTCCCCATTCTTCCTAGTTTGTTAGCTTTAATGCGTGTCACTACAGGTTGGTAGTTGGTAAGAGAAATATTAAGTAGGCTAAATGTTGTAAATATGACTCCAGAAAATAGAAATATGACTCGAAATAAATAGGAGTGTCATTACCAACCAAAAGACATGCAACATGAAACCCCATCAAAACATTGGATTTGTGTGTCCCTCCATTAAGGCCAACCAATTTATAATTCACAATTAATTTATTTTATCTTTATAACATAACATCTCATCCACCCATAGCCTTCAGGTTGGCGTCAAACATTCACAATTTTAACATTTTAAAAATAGAGACAAACATTCACAATTTTAACATTTTAAAAATAGTGAGTGGGAGGGACGTTACATCAAATCTATTAAGAAGGGGTGTGATGTCTTGTGCATTTCATATTGGTTTCATTCCCATGTCTATATATCTATTTAGAAGAAACCATTTGGAATACAATGGGTATGTTCATATTAAATTTCATATTCATAATTTCTCCCACAATAGTAACCTCCAAAAACACATTAAATTATCTAAAAGATACATTAAGTTATCAAATTATAGAGATTTAGAAAATAAATTCTTTAGTTATTTTTAAATATACAAATAAAAAACAAAATAATTTTTTTTTATTCTAGGTTGAAAGTGTATTTGAAAATCTATTAATAACTTAAAAACAATTTAATGTAGATAAAAGGTAATAAATAAATAAAATTCAATGAAATATTAAATAAAATATTTTAATGTCAATTATGTAAATACAAGTACAAATCTATCTTAATCAAATCCATCTTAATATTGGATTTATCAAAGGGCTTAGAGTGATCATACTTTTTGAGGTATAAATCAACTTGAAAAAAAATTGCACATGGATATATTTGATCCCTCTCCATGCTTCATAGACGTGTGGTTAATATAAATCTCTACGAGTCACACACACACTGAAAATTTTCATTATTTAAATTGCATTCTTGTATGTAAAAATGGATTCAATGCCTTGAAATTTTTCATTATTTAAATTGCATTTTTGTATGTAAAAATGGATTCAATGCCTTGAAAATCTCCTTGACATTTGAATCGTGAAAAATATTGAGTTTAAACTTACAATTTCAACAAAGATTCACTAAATTTCAAAAAAAAAATACCAAAAACTATACCTAAATAAGGGCCAAAATGTAGAATAGTGAGACTATTCTAAATTTTGTAACCTTAAGGGTTTATTATTTCAATTATTTTTTGTGCAGAGATGACAATATGGGCCAAATGTTATAATATTCCTAAATGAGTGTAAACATTAAAATTTTTGAGGATGTTGTAATGTCATTAAAATGAAACATTATATCAAATAATAATAATAAAAAATTATGTGGAATGAATTTAAAAAGTAATAAAAATAATTAAATGATTCATTCAATTTGTTATATTGTATTTTTCTTTTAAGTAATAACATTACATACAATTTTTCCATGAAAAGAATTATAATATACATCTCACATTAAAATAAATTTAAATAATAATGATTCATATATGTACTTTATTTCATAGCTATAATTAAAAAATATATAAAAACTTAATAAATTTAATTAATAAACATATACTTATAAAGTATAATTTTAAAATATAAAATAATGTGTATATATATATATATAACAACATAGAGTTTGTATATTTTAAAAACTTATTAAATTATATCAAAAGTAAATATTTTAGAACTAAATATTTAAAAAAAATTATATATATAAACCAATGTTATGGTTAATATCAAGTTAAAATTTTTTTTTTAATTTTATAAAACAAGTCAAGATAAAATTTCACGCCATAAATTATGTAATTAATAATGTATGATCAAAAGTTAATTATATATTATATATAATATATATATAATATATAATATATATATATAATATATATATATAAATATATTATATATATATATATATATAATATAGAATATATATAAACACACCAGTTTCATAGAATCAAAATCTCTGCCATCTTTAAATTTTGCTTTAAACAAAGGTTTGCATTTGAGGTATCTGATTCATTTTTATCCCTTATTAGATCCAAAATTAAAGATATATATGATATATTCATTCTATATATAGAGAGAGAGAGAGTTGAGGCTGATTTTATTTTTAACATAGGTAGAAAAATATTTTGTTTATGAAACAAATCTAAATTATTTTTTTTATTAAGATATTTTTAAATATAAGTCAACTATACTTAATATTCATATAGTAGAATAGGAAATGACTTCTGATAAGACAACATAACTATGAAGAAAAATACATGTATAAAAAAAATAAAACATAGTGTCATGAGCTAAAAACTATTGTAAATCTCATATATATTAATTGAACCTTTAACGACATTCTTATATAGTAAAATTATTACTAAAATCAACTCTAAAAAAATCTACTAGCACTACAACTAATTTTGAGTACTGACCACCCTAAAAATTTGCTGCCTTAATTTTGCAGAGAACACAAAATCTGCTGACTAATTTGTTAGCAATTTACATAAATAATTAAGTATTATTCCCAACACTCGCCCTTAATGATTAATGGGTATTTACTATCTTATCTCGTAGTGCCAAAAATGTAGTTTTTGCCACTGCTTTGGTGAATATATCTGCTAACTGATGCTGAGTATTTATATGCTTCAATTCAATATCCTTCTTCCGCACCAAATCTCTAATGAAGTGATATTTCATGTCAAAATGCTTTGTTCTATTGTGATGAACTGCACTCTTTGCTAACTTGATGGCACTTACATTATCACAATAAATCATTGTAGGTTAAATTTATTTTGCTCCAATTTCTTCCAAAATTTTTCTGAGCCAAGGAGCTTGTGTACTTGTTGAGGTAACTGCAACATACTCTGCTTCTGTGGATGACAGGGCAACAATGCTTTGTTTTTTTTAGCTCCATGTAATCAAACCATAACCAAAAGAGAAACAATTTCCAAATGTGGACTTATGATCATCAAGACTACCTCCCCAACCTGAATCACTAAATCCTACAAGATTGAACTTTTCAGAACAGTAGTAGTGAATACCAAAATTTAGAGTGCCTTTCACATACCTTAAAATCCTCTTGGCTGCCTTCATATGTATTTCAGATGGATTTGTCATATACCTAGAAACAAGTGAAACTGAATATGTAATATCAGGTCTTGTGTGGGTTAGAAATATCAAGCTCCCCACAATACTTATGTAAGTTTTCTCATCAACTAGATCAACACCATCATCTCTACATAACACCTCTCCATGAGCACTTGGAGTAGGGGATGGATTACAATCAAGCATATCAAAATTTATTTAGCATATCCTCTGCATACTTTGTCTGACAAATGAAAATCTCATCCTTACTTTGATAAACCTCCGTTCCTAGAAAATATTTCATGATGCCTAGATCTTTCATCTCAAATTCATTCATCATAGCAACTTTGAATTTATCATTTATCTTAGAACTACTACCCATATATAATAGATCATCAACATAGAAATTTATAATTAGAATATCAATACCTTCTTGTTTGTAGTACAGGGTCAGATCACTCTTACTTCTTTGGAAGCCATTTTCCTGAAAGTATCCATCAATCCTTGCATACCATGCTCTTGGTGCTTGCTTGAGGTCATACAAAGCCTTGTTCAACTTGTAGACATTATTCTCCTTTCTTTCCACTTCAAAACCATGTCGCTGGTCCACATATACTTCCTCTTCTAAACACCCATTCAAGAAGGCAATTTTCACGTCCATGTGATGTGTGCCCCACTTTTTATGAGCTACTAATGAAATCAACATTCTAATGGTCTTTTGTCTTGCTACTGGTGCAAATGGCTCTTCATAATCAATTCCATACTTCTGTGTGAATCCTTTAGCAACTAATCTTGCTTTATGTCTTTCAACACTCCCATCACTGTTAAATTTAGCCTTATAGACCCATTTGGTTCCAATCTTTTTCTTGTCATGTGGAAGCTCTATCAACTCCCAAGTGTCATTCCTGTGAGTGGAATCCATCTCTTCTTGCACAGCTTGCATCCAAACCTCATTAGTACATGCATCTTCAAAACATGATGGTTCAAAATCAACCTTAGTTAGTAAAGAAAAATTGACTATTTCATTTATTGGGATTTCTTCGTGTGCTTGATTTACACTCCTCTGATAAATATCACTCAATCTTCTTACCTTCCTTGTAGAATTTGGAGAAGAAGTTCGACTTGAACTTGATGTTGAAGAAATTCATGAAGGGTTGCTTGGTGGAGTAAAGCCACTAGTTACAGAAACATTCGTTGGCTACTCATGATCATTATCAACAACTATATCATCATTCAAAACAAATTTTGTATTATCAACACGGACGTTTTGATTACCATAAGTTCCCCCTTCATAAAAAATTACATCTCTTGAGACAATAAGCTTGTTAGTTAGAGGATTATACAATTTATAAGCTTTGCTTGTCTCACTATACCCAATAAATGTTAGAAAATTATATATTACAGAGCAATGGAAAAAATATAATCTTGCAGAAATATAAACACAGAAAATGCATAAAACAAGATAGACAAAGATATACATGGTTCACCCAGTTTGGGCCACATCCATGGAGAAACAACGAGTCCTCCTTTTATTATATTATCTAGCAAACTGAAGACATACAACCTACAATAGATATGTTGTAACACCCTCTTCACTCTCAATATCCTCCCTTTTCCTCACTCAGAATACAGATATATCATATGCGCAATACAATTCCCTCATATATAGTGAGGGGTTTCCTTTTAGGGCAAAAAACCCTAAACTAAACATAACTTCTACCATGAGAACATCTGCCTAATGAACAACTCAAATTGACTAGAAATTACTAGACTTTTACGAGGCAATTTTACATCTATTTTTAGCTTCAGGGGCGCTGGCCCCGAACCCCCGCCAAGGGACAGTTGGCCCCCAGACCCCCCAGCTAGGGGGGATTTACCCCCCCATGTGGAGGGGTGTAAAGTCTACCTGGGGTATACATCTGACTGAAACCTTTGAATACAAAATATAATTAAGCTTCACACCCAACAATCTCTCACTTGGAGACTGATTATAGCAACTCCATTGCTGCTTCATTTGCTAGACAATGACTCCACTTTGGACCCGACTATTTTTCATCTTCTTCATCATACTTGAAGACCAATTGAAATTGAGTAGATTCTTAGTTTCTCCCTGGTTACAACTTTTGTTAACATATTTGCAGGATTTTGGATAATGTCTATATTTTCCAGCTTCAACTGTCCATCTTCCAATGCTGACAATATGAAATGGTACTTTAGCTGTATATGTTTAGTCCTCGAATGAAATGCAGATTCCTTTGCAAGATTTATGGCACTCTGGCTGTCACTGTATAAACTGCCCAACTCCTACTTCTTACCCAATTCATCCAAAAACCTTTGTAACCAAATCATTTCTTTATTATTCTCTATAGCAGCAACTTACTCTGTTTCTATTATTGAGAGTGCAACAACACTTTGTAGTTTTGAGACCCAACTAACCATTGTTTCACGTGCAGTAAACACATATCCTGTAATTCTCCTCCTATTATCTCTGTCACCTACCATATCTGCATCAACATATCCCTGTAGAGAAATGTTTGAACCACCAAAGCATAATGCTTGATTTGTGGTACCTCTCAAATACCTGAGAATCCACATCGCTTCCATCCAATGTTTTCTTCCTGGATTGTTCATGTACCAGCTTACAACTCCCACTGCATGTGTAATATCAGGCCTTGTGCAGACCATTGCATGCATTAAGCTTCCAATTGCTGACGCATATCAAACTTTAGACATATGAGCCATTTCTTCCTGAGTCTTGGGACATGCCTCCTTACTTAATTTGAAATGGCTAGCCAAAGGTATACTAACTAGTTTTGCATTCTGCATATTAAACCTTTTCAACACCTTTTCTATGTACTCACTTTGAGACAATGTTAATTTTCGATTCTTCCTGTCTGTAGTTATTCTCATACTAAGGATTTGTTTCGCAACACCCAAATCCTTCATTGCAAATGAATTTGCCAATTTACTTTTGAGCACATTTATTTCTTGCATGTTAGAACTTGTAACAAGCATGTCATCTACATACAATAACAATATAATATTGTTTCCATCATTTTGCCTTTTGAGATAAACACAATGGTCAGAGTGACATCTAGTATAACTTTATTCAAACATAAACCTATCAAATTTTAGATATCACTACCTTGGAGCCTGTTTTAAGCCATACAAGCTATTTTTCAACTTGCACACTAGTTTCTCCTTCCCTTTTACCTCATATCCTTGTGGCTGCTACATATATATCTCTTCCTCCAAATCCCCATGGAGGAAGGTTACCTTTACATCTAACTGCTTAAGATGCAAATCTTCAACTGCTACTAGACTTAAAATAGTTATGATTGAAGTCATTTTCACAATAGGAGAAAATATCTCATCAAAGACTTACCCTTTTTCTGTGCAAAACCCTTCACCACAAGTCTAGCTCTGTACTTTTTTCTATCTCCATCTTCTTCCTTTAGTGTGTAAACCCATTTATTCTGCAATGCTGTTTTACCTGCAGGAACCGTGACTAAGTCCCAAGTCTGGTTATGTGCTAAGGAGTCCATCTCTTCTTTCATGGCTTGCTCCCACTTCTTCCTGGTTCCTACCTGCACTACTTCTTCATAACATTCTGGTTCACCAGAATTAGTCAATAATACATAATATAATGAAGGAGAGTATCGTTCGAGGGGTCTACTTATCCCGGTAGATCTTCTAACACCGCTTTCGGGTGTTTGAAGTGCTTGTTGCTATTGTGGTTGTTGTTCTATCTGTTGATCATTATGATTTTCAGGCACCATCACTTTTCCTGTGATATCATCAAGCACTGTGTATTTTCTGTTTTTTTTTTCTTATTTCTTTTCCTGCAAATGATTCTTATACAATACCTTTTCATTGAAATTAAATCTATGCTCCTAATGTTTTTGTGATTTTCATAATCATATAAGCGATAACCAAAATCATTAACACCATATCCAGTAAAGGTACATTTCTTTGATTTTGCCTCAAGCTTTGTTCTATTTTCTTTGTTAATGTGGACAAAGGATTCACAACCAAAAGTCTTTAAAAATGAGTAGTTTACCTTTTTACCTGTCCATGCCTCCTCTAGAATAACACCATCCAAGGAACTTGAAGACCCTCTATTTATTAGATAGACAATAGTATCCACAGCATCTGCCCAAAATTTTAAAGGCAATCTTGCATGCAACCTCATGCACCTTGCACGCTCCATAATTGTCCTGTTCATTCTCTCCGACACACCATTTTCTTGTGGTGTTCCTCGAACTATCTTCTCTCTACCAATTCCATTTTCTAAATAGTACCTATCAAACTCTTTGCTGTAATATTCACCTCCATTATTTGATTTGAGACACTTCAACCTTTTTCCTATCTCATTTTCAACCAAAGCTTTCCATTTCTTGAAAGTATCAAATACATTAGATTTATTTCGAATACAATAAATCCAGGTTTTTTTCGTTTCATCATCAATAAAAGTAACATAATAATGAGAGCCACCAAGAGATGATACCTGAGCAGGTCTCGATACATCTGTATGCACAAGCTCTAATTTTTCGCTCTTCTTTTATTTCGCAACTCTAAGGAATCTGACTCTATTATGTTTTCCATAAACACAATTTTCACAGAATTTTAAATCAACATGCTTCAAACATGGCAACAAATTTCTTGAGTGAAGAATCTGCATCCCCTTCTCACTCATGTTCCCGAGCCTATGATGCCACAATGTCGTATCTTCTCCTATAGAGGTTAAAGCATTCATAGAATTAGAAATACCATTGCATAATACAATGTACCAACCTTTTCTCCTTTCGCTATGACCAAGAATCCTTTAGTGACCCTCCAGATTTTATCTATGAAAGTAGTTACACAACCTTCACCTCCTAACTTCCCTGTTGAAATCAAATTTTTCTTCAGATCTAGAACATCCCTTACCTTCTTCAATAGCCACTGATTTCCATTTTGTTGTTTTATGAATATTGTACCCATTCCAATGGTTTTACAGGGTTTATCATCACCTAATCAAACCTATCCAAAATCTCCTTGAACATAATCATGAAAACGTTTCTTATCAGGTGTGGCATGGAATGAAGCCCTTGAATCTACCAACCAGGCATCAATAATATTTTCTAGTGAAAGAATCAAAGCATCTTGCAACACATCACCTGTTATATTCACTTCATGATTAGTTTCTTGTTGCGCATCTCCTTTCTTTCCCTTCCGAGACTTGCAGTCTTTCTTCAGGTGTCCCTTCTTCCTGCATTTCCAGCACACTATCCCCGATCTAGACTTGGATGTACATTTTCCTGAATTACTGCGATATCCTGGGCTCTTTCCTCTTTCCATTTTTCTTCCCTTAGACTCTGCACTCAAGGCATTACCTAATGTCTCACTGGAACTTTTCCGTCGCATTTCCTCACTAAGGATTGCACCGACAACATCATCAAACTTTAAAGTACTAGATCCAGAGACAGAGTTACTAATGGCCATAACTAAACCTTTCCAACTTTTTGGCAATGGGCACAGAAATAATAGAGCCCTAACTTCATCATCAAAATTTACCCCTATAGAACTTAACTGACTTGTAACTGTATTAAAATTATTCAAATGGTCTACAACATATACACCTTCTAACATCTTCATATTAAATAAACGCTTCATAAGAAATACGTTATTTGAGGCTGAGGGCTTTTCATATAGTTTGGCCAATGCTGATATTAAACCATGCGTTATTGTTTCCTTTGAAATATTAAATTCTACCAATGCTGCTAGGCACAGTCGTATTGTTCCAAGTGCCTTTCTGTCGAGAATATCCCATTTTGTGTTTGTCATACTTGTCAGCATCTTTGTCTCTTCACTTAATGGTAGGTACAGATCTCTCTGATACAGATAATCTTCCATCTACATCTTCCATAGCTGGTAGTTTTGGCCATTGAATTTTTCGACCCTAAACCTACCATCATCCGCAATTGCTCCCACTTGAACCAGGAACCCTTCTCTCTTGCGAGTTTATCAGCGAAATAAACCTTCGGCGCTAATACCAGTTGTTAGAAAATTATATATTACGGAGCAATGGAGCACATATAATATTGCCGAAATATAAACACAAAAAACACATAAAACAAGAGAGACACAGATATACATGGTTCACCCAGTTTGGGTTACATCCATGGAGGAATAATGAGTCCTTCTTTTATTATATTATCTAGCAAACTAAAGAGATACAATCTATAGCAGATCCGCTGCAACACCCTCTTCGCTCTCAATCTCCTCTCTCTTCCTCACTCAGAATATAGATATATCATAGATGCAATACAATTCCCTCATATATAGTGAGGGGTTGCCTTCTAAGGCAAAAAAACCTAAACTAAACATAACTTCTACCATCAGATCATCCGCCTAATGAACAACCCAGATTGATTAGAAACTACTAGACTTTTACAAGGAAATTTTACATCCATTTTTAGCTTCGGAGATGCTACCCTCGACCCCCGTTGGGGGATCGCTGGCCCCCAGAGCCCCCAGCCAGGGGGGACAAGTCCTCCCCATGTGGAGGGGTGTACAATCTTCCTGCGTTATACATCCGGCTAAAACCTTTGAATGCAAAAGATAATCAGGCTCCACACCCAACAATAAAAATAGATAACTCACTCTTTGCATCTAACGTTTTTCTATTCTGATCAGGTACATGCACATAAGCCAAACAACCAAAAACTTTAAAATGATTAACATTAGGTTATTTTTCCATACCAAGCTTCATAAGGAGTCATCTTTTCCAGTGCATTGGTAGGGCTACAGTTGAAGATGTACACTATTGTAGCACTTGCATCTCCCCAATAAGAGTTGCTCAATCCCTTTGTAACATACATGTTTCCATTTTAACCACAGTACGATTTTTCCTTTCAGCTATGACATTATGTTGGGGTGTGTATGCTGTAGTATGCTACCTCCTGATGCCATTCATATCAAAATAACTCTAGAAAGCTTTTGAGTAGAATTCTCCTCCATCGTCAGTCTGCAAACATTTGATGTTGCACCCTCTCTCATTTTCTACAAGGGCTCTGAACTTCCTGAACGTATCCAGGGCTTCACTTTTGGCTTTCAAAAAATATACCCAACAATTTCGTGAGTAATCATCGATAAGGGTTATGAAATATGGTGAATTACCCAAACTCTTAGTCTGCATAGGACCACATATGTCAGAATGAACAAGCTAAAGTGGGTGATGAGCTCTCCATGCACTACCCTTTGGAAACCTTTCCCTTGCATGCTTTCCTTTAGCACATCCTTCACAAACTTCCTTATGCTCTTCTACCTTACGCAAACCAGAAACTAATGCATGTGAGGTTAGAAGCTTCAAACTCTGAAAATTTAAATGCCCATACGTGAGATGCCATAACCAACTTGAATCCTCATAAGCCATATTAGAAAGATTGCTATTATGTTCATCAAACCTCAAGGGAAACATCCTATTTCTTGTCATAGGCACAACAGTGATCACCCTATTTCCCTTATTCTTATCATAGATAGTACATGTCTTATTTTCAAATACTACTTTATAATTTTTCTCACAGAGTTGCCCAACACTCAACAAATTATGCTTCAATTGTGGAGTATAATAAATGTCATGAATACTCTTTATACCTTATTTTGTTTGGACCTCCATAGCTCCTTTAGAAGCAACCTCCAATGACTTATCATCACCAAGGTGGATCTGGGATTTGAAACTTCCATCCTTTGCTGAAAACAACTTCTCATTCCCTGTCATATGGTTAGAGCATCCAAAATTGAGGTACCAAACATCTTTACTAGTATTTTCACCTTTGGCATAAGATAAAAATAAGTGATCTGGAGGATACTCACCTCTTTCTTGAGCATAATTAGCATTTTTACCTTCTTTCAATCTGCATTCTCTTTCAAAGTGACCATACCTGTTACAATGGTAACATTGAACATTTCTCTTATGAAATCTACCTCTACCTCTTCCTCTGAAACTACCTCTTCCACTTGAGCCACCTCTTCCTCTACCTCTTGAATAATTTTGGTTTTGCCATTCACCTTGACCTTGATGGCTTTTGGTGCTACTGCTACTTGCATCTTCATTCTTTGTAATTTGTAATTTAGAGGAAAAAGCTTTCTCTATAGCTTGAAAAGTTTCCTTCAATCTTTCTTCATGAGACATCAAAGATCCAACCAATTCATCAAACTATAGTTTTGTTAAATCGTTATTTTCTTCCATGATTATTGCAACATGATTGCATCTATGTGTTAAAGATCTCAATACTTTTTTAATTAAGACTTCATTACTTACAACTTCTCCAAGTGTAGCCATTTTATTGACCACATCTTTGACTCTCACACAATAGTCACTGATACTTTTAGCTTCTTGCATCTTCAAATTCTCGAAATCTCGCTTCAA
>APFE030178517.1:0-17621 GCA_000404065.3 Pinus taeda
TTCTGGGAGATGATGTAATCAGCTAACCTTGTTCCTTTAGGTAGTGAAGCAACACTTTTAGGGACTTAGGAGCCCTCAGTTTATGGACATTCATGATTGGGGTGCAGTGCCCAAAAATGTCTATAACAGAGTATGTACCCTTTCTTCAACAATTCTCGTAGCTCAATTTGTAACCCTTCTTTTCTTGTGTGCTAATTTCGTAAGGGGTCTTTAATATTGGAGTAGTTATAATCATTAAATCAATATAGAAACCATACCTCTCTTTGGTGGAAAACCTGGTATTTACCAAATACATCTTCAAAAAATCCTTCAACACTTGATGATATTCATGACTTGGCTATTTGGTATTTTATAGCTCCTCTACATGGAATGTATATAGTTGGCATCCTTTCTTGAAACATATCTCAATTGTAAGGTTGAAATCTCCCTTATAGAAATGGGTTTTAGAATTCCTTGTAGAATGCTTTGATTTCCTCCTTCATCAAAACATGCAAATGTATTCTTATGGAAATCTAGGATGGCATGATACTTTTCCGATCACTTCATTCCAATTAAGATGATATAACATTCTCTTGTGGAAAAACAACCCCCCATTTTGTATATAATTCCTAATAATAATGGGGACCCTTTCAAATTTCCATTTTCCCAGTTTCCGTTTGAGTTCTTTTTCCTTATTTCTTTCCTTTTCCTTGATCTTTTTACCCTTTTCTTTATTATATATAAACCTACCCTTGTTGTATGCCTCACATGTATATAATCTCCCCTTTTTATAAATCCATTATCATAACCCTGTCCTTCTTTAAACAAAATATTATAAAATGCAATATGACTAGGTCTTGAGCGTATCATCAAATAACACGTCTTTCCCATGCCTTGGGACAAAAATATTCCAACTGTGCGCTCTCTGTCTATAGTGCTTAAGACTGTAAATTCACTCTTTGTAAACTCTCCTTGGTGTAATAGAAATGATTTCTGTGAAATATCGTAAATTTTCCTATCCGGAACCTTCGTCTATCATGCTAGGAAACTATAAAATACTCTATGGAAATACGCCATGGAACGATGTCAATTTCTACATCAAATGCCATATAATATTTCCATCCCACTCCCCATTAACTTCACCATGCACCCTTTACCATAAAAACTCAAAGTTGAAATCTTCCTTATAGAAATGGGTCTTGGAATTCCTTGTACAATGCTTTGATTTCCTCCTTCATCAAAACATGCAAATGTACTATTAGGGAAATCTAGGATGGCATGACACTTTTCCGATCATTTCATTCCAATTAAGATGATATAACATTCTCTTGTGGAAAAACAACCCCCATTTTATATATAATTCCTAATAAAAATGGGGACCCTTTCAAATTTCCAATTTCCCACTTTCTGTTTGAGTTCTTTTCCCTTATTTATTTCCTTTTCCTTTATCTTTTTACCCTTTTCTTTATTATATATAAACCTTTCCTTGTTGTATGCATCACATGTATATAATCTCTTCTTTTTATAAATCCATTATCATAACCATGTACTTCTTTAAACAAAACATTATAAAATACAATATGACTAGGTCTTGAGCGCGTCATCAAATAACACGCCTTTTCCCATGCCTTGGGACAAAAATATTCCAATTCTGCACTCTTTGCCTATAGTGCTTAAGGCTGGAAATTCACTCTATGCAAACTCTCCTTGGTGTAACAGAAATGATTTATGTGAAATATCGTAAATTTTCCCATCCCGCACCTTCGTCTATCGTGCCAGGAAACCGTAAAATACTCTATGGAAATACGCCATTGCGCGATGTTAATTTCTCCATCAAATGCCATATAATATTTCCATCCCACTCCCCATTAACTGCACCATGCACCCTTTACCATAAAAACTCAAAGTTTATACATAAAATGTTGTAGTGGGATGCAAATTGTTTCCATCATTTAACATAGAATTATTCATCTCACAACTTCTGTTAGGTCGTGCCTCCTGTCAACCATGCCTACTTTTAAAATATATCATTGCGAAACAAATATGGGGAACAAAACCCCACAATGATGTGGCTATAGTACTCCATGTTGACACTACCTAGCACACATTGCTACCTGTCACTCTAGAACATTGCCATGTGTCATCCATTTTTTGCCAAATTGACATTTCAAATCACATTTTTCACCTACCACATGTCCCTGCAACAAGGCATACATGTCATGATTCTATACATGTCACTAGTCATGGTGGCAAAGTGCCAACTTATCTTAATGAAAAGGGGCCTAATAAACTTTAACTTTCTCATTTAATAATAGATTTATTTCACACCTTTCCCTGCCTAAACTCAAAGTGATACACAAATGCATCACTTGGAAAAATCTCCATGGCATGGATTAAGGTTAATTAAAATGATTTCCATTTATTTGATAATTAAGAAAAGGAACCTCATGGGAAATTGCAAGTCATTTCAAGATTTAATGTTAAAAGGAAGTGTATCAATAGGACATGATTTTTCATTTAAGTGGAAGCATTCAAATTATTATGGCATTTAAACAAAGGATTGATTTGTATTAAATGTTTTTGAAATTCTAAAATGCTCTGATGCACTCACGTAATCCCTTCATTTCATTTATTTTTCGTATTCTAGGCTTCACACTCTACAAATTTCACTAGGATGCACATCATGGGCAAACAAGCTAAGAAAGTTCAAATAACTTAATAGCAAGCAATGAAATATGCAGATGATAGGAATTGAATGCTAGTTTGTTCTCTGATACCATCGTTTTGAAAGGAGAGATCAATATGTCTTCTTAGCACAATGTATATAAGCTATTCAAAGTGGAAGCTCAGCGAAACTCAGAGGAGATAGAACCAAACGAAGTTGGAGCAAACTACCACTCTTTTCCAAGTTGCAATGTCTTCTCTAGATAAGATAGCAACGCGACTGTGACTCCTACCATATACTGATATGATTCACCAAGCCATGGACCATGTGCATGTGCCAACACACTATATCTACACTTTTGATGGTGTTATCATGGGTTATTTCTAGCCTAATAATATCCAAGTATTGTATAAAATCCTTGAAGCTCAACTCTAGCATAATGTTGAATTTATTCATAAGCTTACTTGGAAGGAATATCTCGAATATGGAAAACTATGTCTAATTTGATTAGACCACAGAGGGATAATGAACACAAATTTAAAGAAGAGAGTTCCAAGGAATATGAAATTGCAACTTTGAACTCTTGTCCATCCTATGTGACAGCTATGCTTTATAGACTATTTGGTAGAAAAGGGAGCCACCCATTTCCATTTAAAATGGGTTCCTTTAATACAGAAAAATTTAGATGGTTATTCTTTCAATTGGGCTAATATTGTTTTGGAAAATTTGTGTAAACAAGTTAATAATTTTAGAGCTTCCAAAACTAATAAGTTTAATCCTCCATTATTTATGTCAGCCTATATCATGGATGAAATTTGTTTTTCTACTTTTTTTCCTTTAATGAGTTAGAAATGGACAACTAAACAAGAACCCTTTCACATTTATCATTCTAAGCTATGGGAAGAGAATTATGGAGAGCATTTTTATCATAATTTCCATTATCTCATCATCCCCATTTATGAGAATCTCTTCCAGACAAAATCTCATATTCCAAAAGAAGCCAAGCTGAGCATTTCTCATATAGGTGATTGGTATTTTAATGAGACCTTTTCTTATATTAGAATTTATGGATGTGAAGGACCCCCACATGCACTTCCTTTGTTTGTTCATGATAAACTTATTTGTAAGGAAACAACATGCCAAACTATTGAAATTGACATTGCTAATGATTTTCATAGGAACTCTAAGAAAATATAGCCCCATTTTCCAATTCATAATGTTATTTACACATTGGAGAATCCTGGCCATGCTAAGAAAGAAATATTGACTTATCATACTATCAATCTAGCCCATATTACTCTTAAAAATCATGATCCCTTGGCAATTGTGGGTAATTATTTCCTTATGGTTAGTATGAAGAAGTATATACATGAAAAGCTACCATATGATGATATATTATGTAGAGTTCAATCTTATGAAGAAGCTTGCAAAAAAGCACATAAATTATCTCATGACATGCATCAACATTTCCTTTCTTTTAAGGAAGAAAGAAAAACATCTTTGTCACTCATTCTTCAGAAAATAGTTGGTGCACCCAAAGTTACATAGTCTACTACATCCAAGGCACCTATAGTGATTCCATATGAGGATTTAGGAGAAATGAAGCAAATAATAGTAGAAGTTGGTGATGAAATTTTGAAGGACATTATAGAGAAAGTTGCAACCACTACCATAATGCAACAAGTGTGGGATAATTTCATATTGTATATGAATAGTATTTTAGAGGAACAAAAGGTCCTCAAATCTCCTCTTGATAACTCTACTCCTGTGCAACATCCACAACAACATATAGATATTTCTCCTACCAATGTTGGTACTGATTCGATGACTTAGTCGATTTTGAAGTTATATTGAAAATTCCTATCAATACTCTTCCTAGTGACAATTCAAAAAATGTGATGAAGGCCAACTCTTTTTCCACCAATGAAATGGAATATATCCCTCCATTGTATTACTATTTCACCCCTTAAAAGAAACCTATAACTAAAAGGAGTAGAAAAAAGAGAAACATGGAAGGAGAAAAGGAAGACACAAATACTCTACCTCATTTAGTCGAGGATGGTTCTTAGTTAAGTGAAGAGAAGACAATTGAGTTGGCTCATTCTATTGGAGCCTATGCAAATGCTAATGTTTGGTATGTTACCAAATTATTAAGGATTATTGAGCAAAAAGATGGCAAGATTGCAAAGTTGGAACAACAATTGTCTAGGAAAGAGGAACATTTTCAGGAATAGTTGCGACAACAAGATGGTGAGTCTCATCAAAGGCAAACCCAACACATTGATGTATTGCAACAAAAATTAAAAGATTAAATCAACAAATTACAACATGAATTTGATGTCTATGATAAGCAGAAGGATACCCAAGTAACTGAACTTCAATCAAAAGTCTGAAGCAACCAATAATGTAGTTGACCTAGGAAAGTTCAAGCAAGAAGCACTTGAGCTTAACCAACAATTCCTTCATAAACAAGAATATTTCTACAATGAGCCAAGACTTGCTCAAGCTCAACAAAACTTGGTAAATGGATTGCTTAATGAAATGATTGACAAAGAAATGGAATATTAAGAAGTTGACAGGAAATTAACCCAGCTAATTGTTTGGAAAAATGTAGAGGAGAATCATACCCGACCTACCCAAAATCAACATGATGCATAAGAAGCAATTCTAAAAATATTGGAAAACGTTTTTGCATATTTCCAAAGAACTAGTGAAAATTGTAGAACATAGTTGTTCTCCATTGGCACAACCAATAATGTAGGTGGTTAAAGAGACTGAAATATAATCAAATATTTTTGATGACAAGCCACTTGAAGTCGATATTTTGAGGAAGAAGGTGCAAGAATATAGACTGGTGCATCGAAGTCAAATTGAGCAAATGCAAAAGATTGACCTGGACTCTATTTGGAGATATTTGGTCAAACCTCAAAGTCATATTTGTTGACCAAATTAGTTATTGACAGAATAGTGCAAGAAATACCAGCAATTCAAGCACATGTGTTCAAATTTCAGGTCAACATTACCAGCAATTGAAGCTTCCTAGGGTATTACCTCCATAAGCTAAAGGCATATTTTATCCCAAAATCATAACAAATCTCTACTTTTCTAATTTTTTTCAAAGTTTCTAGTGAGAAAACTTTGATGAGATATTTATCGTTTATTTTGTAATATTATTTGAAGGGAAGGATGAGTCTAAACAAAAGGATTATGATTTTTCTAAAGAAATAAACTCTGCATTGCTGTAAAGTTGACCTTTTCTTTAATATAATTATGGACCACAAAGATTTCAAGTTTTAATGAGTTCAAGCGATTATGGTACCGTTGCTCTAATTTACTTATTCATTTTATATTGAAATCAAAATGCTTTATTCTACTTTATTGCTTTAGTATTATAATTACTGTTGGCTAATGACTTTCATTATTATTGAGGCATTAAGGGAAGAATACACATGTGAACACTGTGACTGAATGCATATTCATTTAACTATTTAAGTGAAGTCTAATTTCATATATAATCGGTTCCTTTCAATCGATAAGTGTGTAGATATGCATCACATACTTATGACTAATCATTTTTTTTCACATACATAAGCTATAATACCTAGGATATAATTATCTTAGTGAGATAGAAGTAGTGATAGAGTAGTTATCTATATTTCTTTTATTATAAATAAATTATAAGATTCATTTACATTGTTTCCTTTTAAACTAATTTTATTCATAATCCTTGCAATAAGTCTTCATTAATGGATCAAATTCCTTAAGTGGCAACTGGACCCACACACTAGTTGAAATCACTATATCAAATGGAAAAAGGGTCTAATTAGGATTATGACTGGGCGATCTATCAAACGTTGATATTGTCAATTTTGGCTATCAATACATCCCAATGGTATGATGTTCAAGATTGGAATATCAACTCTATTCTTATTTATAGGAAAATTCTTGACAATTTCATTTATTCTTCTCTGGGTTCTCATGGCTTATTTGAACCAACCATGATTTTTCAAGTCTATTTTTCATCGAATATAATCAATTCACTAATTTAGGTTCAATGTAACTATAACTTGCTCTTGAATCAATCAAAATAGCAATAAACCGATTTATAAACTTACATTCCATCTTCATCATACAAGCTTCATGCTTTTCGTGTTAATCATCTAAGGATGCATATATCCTTGGAATATTTATCCCATGTCTTCCACTATTGTATCCTTTTGAATGCTACCCATGGTCCTCATTATGTCATCTCTATGAGGGAATCATTATACAAGTGATTTCCTTTACATCCTCAACTTTTGATTGGTGGTGTTCCTCTTTTTCCTAACAGGCCTTCCATTTTGGATTTGTTTTGTGCATGATTATTTTGTTGATATATTTCAAGGCTACTGCTTTTGAAAGGTGGTTGAAATCCTTTCTTTCTCTGATCTAGCCTCTCCTTGTTCTTATCCCTTCAAGATTTTTGATAAGACTCTTTGCCTTTGTTTTGCTTATACAAGTATTTGGCCTTTCTAATGGTTTCATCCAAATTCCTAGGCTCATCAAATTGAATCTTGTCTTTATAAAATTATAGTTTTCCACATAAGAACCTCTGAATTTTTAATTTCTCCTCCTTGATAGAGCCCACATACTTTAAAGACTCAAAGAATTTTCTTTCATATTCCTCCACGGTCATGCTTCCTAATTTGAGTTCAAAAAAATCTTGCATGTTCTTATCATAGAAGTGCTATGAAGGATATTGATATTGGAAATATTTATTGAATTGCTTCCTAGAAATCATTTTCTTATCAATGTATTAGAATTGCTTCAACTGATCCCATAATATAGAGGATTTTCCTTGCAAATGGTATATAGTTATTCTAGCTTCCAAGTTTGATGAATATCTATGCAATTAAAAGTACTTTCTAATTCCAAGTAACCAACTCTTCTTCTTTGATGTCTAACATTAGACACTTTTGGGTTGCTCTTGGACTCTTCATATGCATATAACTTCTTGGATGAATGAGTGATGATATATCTAAGCTTTGTTAAGCACTTCATGTGTGCATATATTAATGTCATTCCCCCTTACATGAGGTCTCCCTTCTTCCTCATATCTTGAACCTAACCCATTCTTTATTTGTTTTTGTAACTGATTTAGATAATTGAGTGTTATCTAATTTGTTCCCATGTCCTCTTATTATTCTTTTATTGTTAGCCTAATTGATTACATATTTCTCTATGATATTTCTTAAAAATAAACTTTACCATCTCTTTTTATGTTTTCAAATTTATAATGTTTAAAAATAATTATGAACACCAACCATTTTTAATTTCAATGTTACTTCAAGTTTCTTTAATTTTTGACTATAACATTGTCTTCAAATTGTATCTGAAGCGTTATAATTTGAATAGTTATCTTTTTAATATTTTTATATAATTTTTTAAATATTTATTATCTATTATTTATTGATAAAAATACTATCTAAAATAATATTATATTAATAAATATATTCATTAGAGGTAAATAGATGGAAATACATTTTTTATCAGAGTTTGATATATATATATATATGAAGGATAATGAGGGGGAATTTCACTTGTGGAAAGATAGTAAAACCATTAAGAAAGAATTGAGTCTGATAGCGAATTTTCACAGAATGAAATTTACAGATCGATTGACAAAGCGAAATGTAAAATAAATAAATTTGATTATATAAAAGAAACATAACAGAAAAAAAATTGTGTAATTTCTCATGTTCTAACCCAATAACCTGAGTCATCCAATGAAATTTACGGTATATATATCGAGTTAAAGTTTGCTTATTCATTAATAAAACCAGTCATACAGAATCTAAACCAATTCCAAGTAGTGATCAAGCACCCTTCTTCTGACTGATGAAGATTCTAAAACAATGTAGTGATCAACACCCCTGATCTGACTGGTGAATCTCTGGGTGAAGATTTACTGTGAAGGCAATGATGTTACATATTATGAATCTGACCCATGGCAATTTCAGCTGGAGAAACAAAATAGCAATCATGAATATCAACATAGCTACTGCCATTAATTGTTAAAAAACATGAAAAACGATCAATAATATGTTCCTCACTTGGCTGAGAAACATTATGAGAATCATATTTCCCCTTCCTTCATGTGAATCAGCAGGTTATCTGAAAAGAAACATCCTGTTGCAGATCACCAATGTGAAGTTGATGAGAACCTAGTGGCACCTTTCTGGTTCCAGTCTTGTCAACAACGCTGAGGTCCTTGCAAACATTATTTCTGAAATGGACTCTTTTTGTGGCTCCTGCTTGGACATGAATCTTTCTGAATCCAATCAGTTGCTTCGTTGGGGGATTGAGTCGATTACTGGATGGTGGTGTAGAGAATAAAAACAATACTTGGCTTCCATCTCTAGAACCAGCATTCTTTACATCAACAGCAAGTTTCAGGGACAAGTGCTCACATTTAATGTGGGTGACTCTGACAGCCACACAAGGTTTTGATTTTGTCGAACAACATGTTCTGCGTCCACGGGTGGGAAGAGAGATGACCTTGGGTGCATTAACTAGAGTGTGCTCGAATTTTGTATAACTTAGTCCATCACCGAAATTGTACACAGTTTTTCCTGTATAAAATCTGTAAGTCCGGCCAGGGTAACCTCGGGCAGGATCTGGTCTCATGTTCATGTCAGTCATGGGGACTTTGGCAGCGAACTCTTCTGGGTACCAAGTCACAGGCAGTCTGCCACCTACATCAGAGAGAAAAAAATTGCCTTAATTGCTATGCATTCAGATTTATACTTACAAAGCACCAGGAAAAAATTATCAGGGCTGGTCCCAAAATTTGCAGAAAAATTTGGTATGTGGGGATTCTGAAAATTAAAAGGACCTATTTAATAACCCAAGTCTTAATAATAAGTCAGTGACTTGAGTCGAGCCGAGGTGTGGTGGGACAGTCTGTTATCTTCCTTTCTATCTAGGTTGGAATTTCATGCTATGAGGGGAGGTGTGGTGGGACAGTCTGTGATCTTTTTTTCTATCCGGGTTGGAATTTCATGCTATGACACATTAACAGGGGTTTTTGTTTGTATGCGATTATCTACCTTGATTGCTCAGCATAGCAAGTGAATGTTGTTCAAAGAAGTGAATGTTGTGCAAAGACCTAGCATCAAATCAAATTGATATAATAAACCACTTAAAAAAACCTCAGTGATTTGAAATTCAAATATTACCTGGATTGTATTTTCCAAATATTACATCTGCAATGGCTGCTCCTCCAGCTTGTCCCGGATAACCCACCCAAAGAATCCCTGAGATCTTGTTAACATTCTTTGCGAATGTTATGTCAAATGGACCCCCTGACATAATCACAAGAACTACAGGTCCCTTGGCTGCGTCGGTAACTAGGTCTACGAGCTGCTGTTGCAGTCCTGGTAACAGCAAACTTGTTCTGTCTAGAGCCTCTGCTTCCAATGACAAGTCTCCACCAACTATTAGCACTGTTGCATCTGCATTGCTTGCAGTCTGGACTGCCTGAGGTATTGACTCGTTTCCCGTGCATGCAACGTTTGCACAGCCAGGTGCGTAGACAGTTTGAGTGTAAGCTGCAAGGCCTTGAAGGGGTGTTGTGTACCTACATGGGATGCCTGCCAACAAGATTCTGTAAGTGTCAAGAGTGCTCAGTAAATCCAGACAACTATCTGATGAAGAAACTATTGAAGGCCACTCAAAACGCATCATTTGAGTTACAGTCAAAGTTCTGGAGAATTTGTTCCTTTTCTCGCTTGTCAAGGCTCTGGCATGCTCAAACAGCACCAATTTTTTTTTGGGAGATTTGAGTGGCAGGAAAAACCTTGCCAATCTATTTACTTCATTTTTTTGGGAGATTTGAGTTGCAGGAAAAACCTTGCCAATCTATTTACTAACTCCTTTTCAAAGTTTTGAGACTATGCTACACACAACTAGAAGTGATAAATTGAATATTAATGGGGTACTGTATCAGAAACTTACATTTTATGGTTTTGTATAATTTATGGTGTTTAATTTTTTTTTTTTTAAATAAATGTGAGAATAAACCCTAAAGAAAATAATTCGTTTTGTTTGTTTTTGAGATTACCTTAAATTTCAGTTAGGATTATTATGTTCGATTTATGTATGGGATTCAGGCATGTTGATGGAAGGCATAACTTCTTTATTAGAGTTGTAATGTAAAAAATAATTTAAAATTTTAAAATATAAATAAATATGTTTTATTTATTTATTATACTATATATGTATAAGATTTTTTGTTTGTAATGTAAAAAATAATTTAAAATTTTAAAATATAAATAAATATGTTTTATTTATTTATTATACTATATATGTATAAGATTTTTTGTTTGTGGGATAAAGGATTGGATTTGATTGTAATATTTTATTATTTTAGTTTTGAATTTGTGATTTTTTAAGAAGAAACACAAATACATGTTTTTATCATTAAACCTACTCAAACTGTATTAATCATTTACTCATTTTTAATCAATCATTTAGTATTTAGATGGTATATTTTGAAATTATTATAAAATACTAAAAACAAGAATAAGATTAAACAATTAACTAATATTCCTAGCAGGAAAGAGGAAATTGAACAGAAATTTATCTACAATATTTGGACGAATTCTAGAGTAGCTGGCCTAAATTGAGGCGTTTTGAGTAGCCACCATGAAGCTCCAAAATAAGTGGGCATTGAAAGAATGAACATTCTACATACCGGCATAGTTTCCGATCATTGTTGCAGTGACATTCGCATTGGGGCCAATGACAGCCAAGGAGTGGACCTGGTTTGCTGCCAATGGCAATTTACCATCATTCTTTAGCAGCACTATCCCTTCCCTCGCAGCCTCGAGAGCCAACTTCTGATTAGCATCAGTGCACACATCATTAGGTCCAAGATTCCCATATGGCTGCTGAGCCGGGTTGCCGTTGAACCAGCCGAGGCGCATCAGCACCGTGAAGATATTATGCAGAGCTACATCAATGGAAGTTTCGTTCAGTTTGCCTTGTTGCACAGCTGATTGTGTGTACTGAGCTAGGAATGTACCGCAGCTGAGATCCAGACCTGTTATATCCAGACATTCCAATTAACTATAAAAGTCTTTCACAATAACATTTATGAGGAATACAGTTTCTAGAATCATTTCATCCAATAGAATAATAACAAATTTTGAAAACCTAATTTGACATTTCTGAGTTTAGGTTTTTGCGATTCATATTACAATGAAGTTTCTTAGATAAATCATATTGATTTTTTTGGATTGAAATTTAGAACCAATTAGTTGAATTGAAATTTAGAACCAACTAGTATGATTTATTATAAAATCTAAATATTAAACCACACTAACTACTGTTTCGAAACCTTCCAAAATCTTTCATATAATCTATCCAAAAAACTTCATCAAGATTGACATTTCAGATCTAAGGAATCAGGTTTGTAGAATCATTGAATTAAATAGAATGATCAAGCAACTGACCAAATTTCAAAAATCTGAAAACCCAGTTCTGATTAACATGTGAGGCATTGTCTACCATGTACCTGCATTTAAAGCATCGGCAGCTGCGTCTTGAGGAGTTGCCCCATAGTGCTGTTGGTTGTAGAATACAGAAACGGAGTCACAGTCTGAGACAATGTAGCTGCAAATTGAAGTCATGAAACCTTAATCTTTGCAGTTTCATAGGTAAATAAATCAGTAGGTAGCCAAATTCAGTTGCGAGAGAAAGAGAGCTACCCGTTCAAGTTCCAAGCGCCTCTGATGGTGCCTGCGAGCAGATTCCTATCGGCGCAGGTGGGGACGCCGTTGAACTGATTGTAGGAGCACATCACGCTGGCCACATTGCCATCCAGCACGCAGCTCTTAAATGGCGGGTCGTATGTGTCCTTCAGATCTTGTTGCGTCACGACGGCATTGAATGTGTAACGGTCGACCCCATGCCAGTTGTCCACGTCATAGGCCGTGTAATGTTTGCAGCAGGCCGCCACCTTCAACTGGTTAGGGTCACCACCTTCGGTTTCTTGGAGACCTTGGACGTAGTTGGTGGCGTACAGGCTGGCGACATGCGGGTCCTCACCAGGGGTCTCCTGCCCTCTCCCCCATCTCGGGTCACGGAAAATGTTCACGTTGGGACTCCAGAATGTCAGCCCTGCCTGTCCCGCGTTGTGCATAGCCCGCGCCTCTGTTGATACCGCCTGCACAGCACACTCGAATTAGCGCTCTTTTTCCGTAACTAACACGCAAAAACAACCTTTCTCCGAAAATTACGTTCAAAATTTGGAAGCTTGGCCCTCAAAATTGGGCCGATTTTCGTTTTCAGGTCCATTTTGGGTACCCTCGCCGGGCCAAAACACCAGATTCTCGTTTTTACGGACAAGGAACATGATAGCCATTATCTGTCAGTGGAATTGATTTGATTCCAGCGTGGACCTTAGATGCAGCCACATCCAGCCCTCAGAAGGGCAGAATTCTATGGCATTTTTCCTGCTTGTCACAGTATTTAGAAAAGCAAAATGTTTGTCTACGCGGCAGGAAAAATAGATTTAAAAGAAACAAATGATCTTGTTAAATTTTTTTTTTCAATAGAAATATAAATTAAATAATTAGTAAATGAAAATAGAATAATAATCAAATCACTTACCACATATATTTCTCTATATGGTTGATATTAAAAAAACCATAAAAATGAATTAAACTATAATTTTATTTAAAATTATTATATAATTATTATATATAAAAAAAATTAAAATATGAATTAAACAATATCATTGGAGATTCATTATCATTTTGCCATAAAAAATTTATAATATTCTTAAAAAATCCAAAATATTAAGAATTTTTAATTTATAAAATAATTATATCTTAAAAACCTCTAAAACTTGTTAGAAATAAACACACATTTTAAATTTTAAAATACTTTTTTTTAATATCATGTCTTATTTATACGATACCGAATATGACATTATAATTATATATATTATATATATATATTATATATATATATATATATATATTAATATTTTAACCTATTTAATAACTAATAATTAAATCAAAATATTGAAAACTTATTCGGAAAAGAAAACGCCTACGGCCATAATTATTTAAATAAAAATACAGTGAAGTATTGAACTGAGTCATGAATGAATTTGAACTATAACATCAGTCATCTTAATTGTCGGACTTTGAAGTCGTAAACATTTTTTGAAATTAAAATGTATCTACATTTATAGTTTAAATGGTTGCATTAATTGGCAAAAGATCCTGTAAATTGGTTACGATATACTTGACGGAGTGAACGGAGGATTCTCTATTTGGATGTTTTATTCATCTAGTTTGCACGAGTCCTGCCAGGAGAAAACTATGGCCTGAACCGGATCTGAGTTAAAATGTAACTGAACTACAGTAGTGAACGTGAAAATTGTTCTAATTGCAAAATCCTAGTAGCATCTAATAAATTTATTTTTCATTAATGGATTTCTGTAGCTCATGGCTGAGACTTTCTAATAAATTTATTTTTAATTAATGGATATGTATATGGTCATGCAGGAGACTTCCCAACACCAAACACCAAAATCCAGAGGCCAAAGCAAAATCTTGGCCGTATCTAAAAGATTTATTTTTTATTAATGGATATTTGTAAGTTTATAGATGGGATTATTTGCAAATCGATTCCAACAAAATTTTAGAGACCCTGACTTGTTTTTATATTGCTTGTATTTTCTTATACTATGAGAGTATATGGGTGACTTGTATTTTCTTACGGCCATCTTTAAGTCGATCGCAAATTTCCAGAATATTGACAGTGACCATGTCCTTATTGTAATAGACTTAAGCTCACCTTTTTCTTACACTATAAACGGATATGAGTATTTGTATTTTTCCTACCCTATAAATTTATATAGGTGATGCCTCCAGAAGTTTGAACACTACTAAATACTTGCAAATCTATTCCAAACACCAAAACTCTAAAAACCAACAAAATACTGTGAAAAACCAGTTAAAATCAACCTAACTACCCTGTAAAAAAACAAAACTACGCAAATACGAACCCTGCCGATCGCTTTCCACAGAGAAGTATTGAAGGAAGCAGCGGTGAGAATAACTTGTGGAAAACTGGTAGCTCCAAGAATTGGGCCTCGAAAGTTTGTTCCGGGACCTAAATTGGACACGCCATGCAAAGCCTCAGACCACCATTCATAACTAGGAATCCCCAGGCTGGGAATGGCGGCGGCGCCATCCACCAGCTGCTGCACTTTATCCTGCAGAGTCAGACGTCCAATGAGATCCGTTACTCTGTCTGCAACCGGCAGCGAGGTGTTACAGAATGGAAAGTTGCTTTTCCCGGTGCTAGGATCACAGGGGAAGGGAGCAGCCGAACGAACTAAGGATGATCCGCCATTCAGAACTATTCCTATCCCAACGCAAATCAACACGAAAAACAAATTCTCCATGAATCCCGATCGCAGAATTCGAAGGATTTTGCTCGGATCCTTTTTGATTCCCGGCTTTGGTTGTCTCCCCGAGGTAGGACCTTGTGAAATGGGAGCTGGGTGTCTCTCCAATTTATAGATGGAGGTTTCCGATCACGAGAGACAACAAACATCAGTTTTCTTGCGCACGCCATTCGCACTGCTCTGCTTCATCGTAATTCGACATCGATTACAATTCTCCCACTTTTCTCCGTGCAAACGGACGGTCTCTTTTCCCTATATTGTTCCAATTTCGTTTGTAATACTTTCCCGATTTAGGGGAAGCAATCCGTCTTCACGCGTATTTCGATGATATTTTATCATAGACAACGCATAACGTCTTCCATCAGGATATGGAACCTTAACACCAAATCAGGATGTTCGTTATCCACGTCATTCCTGAAATAGTATTGGCTGTCAGTAACGCTATCACTTCTTCATTGTTTTCAATCATATATCTATATGTTTATGTCGTTGTGTTTACATAGGTATGTATGTATACATACATATGATGTAATTTAAATATTATATTATTATATTTATATAAATATTATTGTAGGTAAGGTGTTTGTAAAGTAATTGTAATTGGTTTTAAGGTTATTTAGGTTTTAATTTTGTAAGTTATTTTCAGCCTTAGTGTGGTCTAGGCATGCAAAATCACATTTAAAATAAAGTTATTTTAAGGTTTAGTGTGAACTAGGTCATGTGCAATTCACAAACATGCATTTGAATTATTTGTTAATATCTTCCTATCTTATTTATAATTGACCTTGTTTGTTTTCTAGTTTTGCCTTGGGATATGTTTTTTCTTTCTTTGCATTATATATTTGACAATTTTATCTTATTTACAATTTGCCTTAATTATTTATTAGTTTTATTTTGAGATATATTTTTCCTGACAACTCTAAATTTAATATACAATTTTTAAAATTTTTTACATAAAAAACTAAAAAAACATTTAAATGCCATAGAAATACAATTTATGAGCATTAACATTTAATCTACCTACCTTTGGATCGAAGATAAATTATATGGTTAATAAAAAAATAAGAATAAAAACATTACTTATATTCAAAAGAAGTCATAGGGAAATAATCATATTATTAAAAAAATCATGTCAACTTATTGTCTAATTAATAAAAGAAAACATACTGCAAATTTGAAAATATTCATTAATTACAACAACTCCGAGCTGGCAACTTATAAAGGCAATGAAATATCTAGAAATACATATAGATGATGAAGTTACCATTTGAAATTAATGATGAAGGAGTTACCAATTATGGATAAATGTTGTTCGTTTATTTTTATCACAATTTATATTTATATATTTTAATATTATATTATATTTGAAATTATTTTAAGATTTTATTTTTAGAATTTGAATTATTGAATATAAATGTTTTTTGATTTACTTTGGTATAAGAATAAGATTTAATCTAATGAAGATTCAATGATAATATAATGAAAAATAAGATGAGAGAAATTTAAAGAAGATATTCGGTATTGATTTTAATTTATCATTACAGTGACATATCTCTCTTTTATAGAGTTGAAGAAGATATTCAATATTGATTATAATTCATCATTACACTAGCATATCTCTCTTTTATAGAGTTTATAAATGATTAGAAGGTCTAATCACTTTTTATTTAAAAAGAGATGGTTAAGTGATTATCTCAATCATCATTTAACAATAATTAGATGCCTAACAACTTGGTATTATTATACATTTTTTCTAACATCCTCTTTTCAAGTTTACACCACTGAAAGCAAAGACACAATGACAAAACTAAAAATAAAACTTAACATTCTTTAAAGGCTTTATATTTGAAAACAATGTTTCGACAGAAAAGACAGGAAGTTGCTTCATATTCCATCATCATAAGGTATATTGTCCTTATACTTCTCATCCAAGTTCCTAGTATCATTGCACATCATTAATACTTGAAATGTCTCATAAAACCAATGAGGAAATTTTTTTCCTATCCACGAACATGACTATTGAACAACCATTTGTCTTCCATGGCATCCCTGTCCATCTTTAACTTGTAAACCTTCTTAAAATATGAATTTTTTAGCAATTTTTTTCCATTATTTTTATGTGGATATTTATGTCAATACACATTTCTATTGGAGAGATGACCTTACCTTAGAGTTTTTTATTACAAATATTTCATGTATGTTCAAGATTAATAATAAAAAAATATATATTTAATGAAAGGCTGTGATTAAATAATTAAATTACTTACATTTTATAAATAGCTATTTATGATTATTTGCATTATTAATTGATTTTTTAGCCACTTAGCTGACTTCCAACCATAAGATTCAAATTCTTGCCAACCTTGTCCATAATTGTCTTTTCTATTTGCACTATCTCCTAAGCCTATAGAGATTCAGGAGCCATTTAACTTACTGCTATCGACATTTCTAGCCATTTAACTTATATTGCTATGCCATTACATAGAAAAAAATAAACTAAAATAATAATAA
>APFE030178529.1:0-54678 GCA_000404065.3 Pinus taeda
ATCTGTATGGCCTGATGTTTGGAGGAACACTTCCTGGAATCAGATGAATAGCATGATCATGATCACGAATAGGTGGGAGACCTTTGGGAGTCTCAAATACCTTGTTATGATTGTCCAAGAATTTTTGGATATCTGGAGAAATAGACGATTCCAATGTGGAAACATCTAGCGAACATAATTGTGCAATTACACCTCTTTGTTCATTTTTAAGAAGATTTGTCATACCATTAGAGCTGATTATCCTTCTCGGTCTCCCTACAATACCCCTTAATTCAACTTCCTTTCCTTCCACATAAAATTTCATGAAAAGTTCTTGAAAATTAAAAGCTATTGTACCCAAGGATTGTAGCCATTGGACTCCTACTACAACATCATCACCTCCCATTGGAATGGAAAGCATTGGGCTATTCAATACATATTCTCCCATGGATAGCTTGATATTGTGGCACTTTCTGGAGCAATTTATTGTTCCCCCATTTGCAACCATCACTCGACACTTTGGTGCTGGATATAAGAAGCAATTCAATTCTTTTGCTACCTTACAATGAATAAAATTGTAGGTACTTCCTGAATCAATCAACACTATTACTTTTTTCTTCTTGATTTGTCCTTCTATCTTGATGGTTTGAGGAGTGGTAATTCCCGCCAATGCATTACAAGATATGGTTGGATTCATTTCTTCTTTATCTAGGCTTTGTTCCTAGAGTATATCCTCTTCTTTTGACATTTCTTGCTCTTTTTTTTCTTCCTCTTCACAATCTACGTAGAATAATTTTTTCTCAGCACACTTATGACCTTTAGTGTATTTGCTATCACAACTCTAACAAAGCCCTTTTGCTCTTTTTCCTTCAAATTGTTGTGGTGCAACCTTATAGGTTGTGGAAGACTAGGGGCAACAACACTTCCATCTTTATAGTTGTGAGTGGTATGCTTCTTGGATGCCATAATTTTGCTTTCCATTTTTCTTGCTAACTTGAATGCCTTCCCTAATGAATCAGGTTCCCAAAGACGAACAACATGTTGGATATTATCCTTTAAAGTCCCTATGAACACATCAATCCTATGCTCCGCTGGAATATTTTTTACCCTTATGTTCAATTTTTGGAACTCCTCAATGTTCTCCATTATTGAACCCTTTTGTTTGAGACTTATCAATTGGCTAAAAAAAGTGTTGCTTTTTGTATCCTCATAATATGCTGTCAATTCTTCCGTAAAAATTGCCCAAGTGGTAATTTGTTTATGAGAGCAAAGCCATTGATACCATACAAACTGATTTGGTTCCAAATATAAAGTTGCAATACGTACCTTTTGTGTGTTTTGCACATTATTGAGATCGAAAAATTGCTCCATCTATAATATCCATGTTGCGGGATACTTGCCATCAAACTTCCTCATATCTATTTTTGGAATATGGTGGGTCTTTCATCCCACATTAGAGTCTATGAAATCATGATTAGCATTTATTTTGTTCACATCATGAGTTTCCTTTACTACCTTTTCACCATTAGTAAGTATTTCCTATAGAAAATTTGTCAAATCTGTATTCAAATCTACCCTGTCTATCTTCAAATCTGTCTTCAAATCTGCCATGTCTCTCTTCAAATATGTCTTCAAATCTATCTTCAAGTCATTCATATTAGCTTCCATGCCCTTTATCTTATATTCCACTTCATTTATCTTAGCTTCTGTTAGCTTTTGTGAGAGTGACATTTGTTGCACTTGTTCTTGTAATTTTGATTTATCATGTAGCATTTCTTCCTCTTCTTCATGAGTCATGCTAGAGACTTTAGGTTCCTTACTAGGTGTTTGAATTTTATTTCCCCGGGGCATCAGTTACCGATAATAATTCTCTACTATGCCCTTTGAATTCCTTCAAAATAAAATTTCGAACCAATCTTAAGCAAAAATTTAAAAGAATCTACACACCTTTTTTCACTTTGTATGAGCTCAATATTGCCTCTGATTTATCTTTGTACACTCAAATCATACAATTCTAAAATTGTGACTTGTAGTAGCCCTCTATGTCCTCTTTCTAATGCCACCATCCTGATCCAAATTGGATTCTCCAAGGAAGAGTTATGCGAAATCTCCCACAGTGATCTAATTATAGACTCGTTTAGTAGGGCGAACTTGTATGACGTGCCACGAGTCACTGTTTTTATCTTTGGCTCTAAACAATATATAAAAGAAACTACTGTCTATCCTCTTTCTATACCTTCTTACAAAATTTCAATCTGATGCTCAGAGAGAAAGTTATGACAATTTTCCCTAGGTCACCTGTTTGGAATGTAATTCAGGAGTCTGCAAAAAGACCAACTTCCTTGGATCATATCTCTGCAAATATAGCACGAAAAGCTCTAAACTTTGGACCTGAGCTTCAGTGCGATGTCTTGTCAAATGAGATTTTTTTTTAGTTTCTGAAACATTGCAGAAAAAAAGTTATATCGAAAATTCCATGATGACTTGTTTGGAGCAGCGAAACCCTAGAATCCAAAGCTCTGATACCAAATGTTATGAAACCAGCTCAAGAAAGAGATAGAAAAGATAGATCAACGCCTTAAAATTCGGCCTCTTCGAGGGGGAAACCACCTTTACATTACATAAATGAACAATTCTTGGATGATACAAATGTCAAAACCTCCTTTCTATATATAGGAGTCTTAGGAGTCATAATATAACCGAGCCAACCTAACAATAATAATATAAAGCCACAAAAATAACAATAGAGGGATTCTATGGGGCACAATAATAATAATAAGGGGACAATAGGGGCACACCAATATTAATAAGGGGTACAACTACAATAGTGATGGGGTAATCACTAGTATTATAGGGACCCAACAAAGTCAATCTTGGAGAATATTGTTGCTCCTTTTACTTGATCAAAAAGTTCATCAATCCGCGGTAAAGGATACTTATTCTTGATCATATATTTATTTAACTGACGATAATCCACACATATACGTAGGGTCCCGTCCTTTTTCTTAACGAATAATACTGGGGCTCCCCTGGGGGACAAACTGGGGTGAATGTAGTTTTTGTCTAACAGCTCTCGTAACTGCATTTTTAGCTCAGTCAATTCTGGTATGCTCAACCTGTACGGTGCTTGAGATACCAGGGCTTCTCTTGGAACTAGTTCGATCGTAAAATCTACGTATCTTTTAGGTGGCAACCTGGGAATTTCTTTTGGAAATACATCCGCAAATTCCTGTATCACAGGAATGTTTTCCAATAGGGCTGATTTGTCTTTTGAGTCAGCGTAGCCTACTTGAATTGCATAAATATAGCATCCGTTCCTAATGCATTTTGCTAACTAAGAAGCGATTATTGGCCGAATTTGCACTGGCCGCTTAATCCCTTGCATCTCTTGCCTTGCTCCAAGGTCATCTCTAAAATAAATAGTCTTTGTTTTAAGTTGACTATGGACGAGTGTTTTTCTAACCAGTCCATACCGATTAGAACATCATATGAACCAAGGGGAAGTACATTCAAATCTGCCACCACTCGTTGTCCTGCTATCTTTAAAGGGTAGTTAATGACCTTAGCAAGCACTCGTCTTTTTACCCCTGTGGCCAGTTGTACTAGCCAGGAATTTTTAAATTTAACAGGTTGCAACTTACAACACTCTACAACCTTAGGACTAATATAACTTAGGGTGGCCCTAGGGTCAATTAAAACAGTTATAGTAAGGTCTGAAATTTTACCTTCAAATTCCACCATGGTCGGTTGGTACTCCACCTGGCGATCTTCCAAAGCAACGTTAATTCTAGGTAGGCTATGTCCTACATCTCCAACTATCGATGCTTCATGAATCTGGGAAACCTGCTCAGTTCCCTTCTGTTGAGGGCAATTTTTAACATAGTGACGCCCACCGCAAACCTAACACTACACTAGAGGCCTTGTTGTCCCCTCACTATCCAGCTTTACAGGTTGTTTGCTAATTCTAGACTCACTGGTTAGCTTTGACTTGAATGAACTTTTCTGTCCATTCTTGCCATTTTGTCCCTTGGAAAAACCCCTGTTACTACTACCATGATTCCCTTTATTATTTCCAGCCATCTTATTACTCCTCTTATCGTTCCATCTTTTACCTGGGTTTTCTCCCTTCTGTTTGCCCTTCTGGTAACAAATCCTAGCTTTACATATTACTTTATCCATTGTCTTTGGATTGTCAAACTCAATCCTTTCTCGCATACTCAAGGGTAAACTACTAACAAACCTCCATACTTTAGCCTTCTCTTCTCTAATGTAAGGCACGTAGCGAAGTAATGAAGTAAATCGAGTGATAAACTCGTCCATCGTTTGTTGTCGCAGCCACAAGTCATGGAATTCCCTTGCCTTTTCATCATAAAAACACTCGATCAAGCATCTCTCTTTAAAATACCTTTGAAATTTCTCCCATGTGATGTTCTACTCACTTACTCCTTTTACAATCTTCACTTATTCCCATCACAGAGTGGCTTTTCCCTGCAATTGGAAAATGGCCAACCATGCGTTGAGGTTGTGGTCGTACTCATATAGCTGAAAGTATTTATTCATATTAATCAACCATGCCTCAGCTGCTTCCTCTAATTCCCCATCAAAGTGTGGCAGTTTGATTTTACGAAACTCCCCTTGCAGCTCTATCTGTTGCCTCTTTGAAGTGTGCTGTTCGGAGGCATTATCAGATCGTTCTTCCCGTTCCTCCTCCCTTCCTTATGACTCTTCCTGTTCTGTGTGGTGATTTCGCTCCTTCGACACCCTCTGCTACTCAGCACTGGGATTCAATGGTTGCTGATTTTGTTTTTCAGATAGGCTCTTTATAATCCTTTCCTGTTCCAAAGTTGACCTTGCATTATCTTCTCGCAACCAGGCAATCTCATTTTTTAGCTCCTGTACTGTCTCAAAAATTGCAAGGTTTTTATCAAACCTCTTCTCCAAGTTGCACCCATAATTCTGGGTTTTTCTTAGGGCTTGTTATAGGCCCTTGACCCACCACAAACCTACGTGAAGTATTGTCTCCTCTCCTCATGCTGAAAATCTGTTGCTTCCCTGTTCTTAACATAAGAGAGGAATAACAGAAGGAAGGTTAAAAGTTACTTAATCATATATTTTACTTTAATATATATATATATATATTTGAAAGAATAACAGGAGGAACGGAAATAAATTGATTTCAATTTACCCCTTTTGTTTTATCTATTCTTCCAGAGGCCACGGTGTTTGAAACTAGGCTCTGATACCACATATGACACTCCTAACCTACATATGTACACAGTAAAAAAAAAAAAAATACTTAGAGTACTAGCACTTATCTATAACCATTCGAGGTCATACAAGGTTCAACTATCCAACTATGTTTTATTACATGTGTATTTGCATCTGCTGACGTGCCACACCTTGGCACTGACTCAGGTTCAGTTCCCAATCCAACTTTATGGTTAGTGTTCCCAGGTGCATTTATATTGAACACTTTTAAACTGACAACAAAATATATTGTGTTTTATTTCTCTTTCCTTCCACACCGTAAACATTACATTGTAATCCTCTTGGCATTAATGTTCATCGCGTTCCATTAACCATTGTGCTGTCTGGCTTAACGTGGCGTGGCAGATGGGACCTTCGTGTCTGTGACCTTGGGTTCTCCACCCCATCGAAGGTGAAGGAGAAGGGATTCCGATCCAATGGCCTGGCTTGTTCCAGGAGGCTATTCCACCACCTCACCATGGATATGCATCATTCTCTCCTTTACCTTTTGCGTTTGGTTCTGCTATCTGGTTTCTCCTTACACTGTGAGCACTCCGTGTGGACGAATGGAAACCAGTGGGGTTATGGCGTAGACTAAAACCCTCCTTGGCGCTTGGATAACTCAGTCCTAAACCAGGTTGACATTTCTTTTCGATTGACTATCATGCGTATTGCATTTCATTTTTGCACAGCTTGATTTCAAATCCCTGTTGCTAATCTTAGTTTTATATTCGGAGGAGAAAGGAAATGAAGTTGTGGATTTGGATGTTTTCACCCAGGCTACCTTTCTCGCGACTTAGTGTTGGACGTTTTTATCCAGGTAAGAATTCTATGCGAATAGAAGGTTTTGCGCTGAGGCAATGGAGGATTCCTGTAGTTTTTTGGAAAGTTTTCTCCAGTTTTGGAGATACAAATATTTCTTTGTTATTGTTGTGTAAATTCACAGGCGAAGGCCTGGATACCGCTAGGTAGGGTTTACAGTTTTGGGTTGAGGGCTCTCAATGGTCCTGCGTTTGAGACCACTGGGAGTGATTTCCTCATGCACTCCTAAGCTTGTAATGTAATCCGGCTACAGTCTCGCTGTCAGGGTTTTGCTGAAGCTCAGGGTTTTTAATTTTCGCCCATATTCAAGGAAGGACCATACTACTCTGGAAACAGTTGTTTGTCTATCGTTGTTTAGCACTTGTGCTATGTTGGAACTGCAGGTGGCATGATTTGTTTTCTATTTGACTCTTATTCAACTATTTCACTGCATTCATCCCTGCTGAAGGATATATATATATATATATATAATATATATATAATATTAATTATAATATATATATATTATATATATATATATATATATATTTGTTATTTTTTTCTTTTTTTGCAACTGTAATGACATTGGTTTTGTAATTATTGATTGAGCATGTGCCGGATGGACTATCAGAGATTGACTGATTTCGTTTCTCAAAGCTTTATTGTTCACTGTTACTTCACGTAAATTGTAGGCTTCTGTAATCTTGACAGGCACCCTTTGTCATTTTCTGCATATGGAATTTATCTATTATACTTCTGCGTGCTACATGGTTGAAATTGTTTTGTTTTAAAGGGTGATTGTTTTCTATTATTGTAAGTAAATTAAAAGACTTGACGTATGTTTTATTAGCACTCCTGCTTCCATGCTTATAAATCCCTTATGTTTCCTTTTGGGCTTAATACTATGAACTTTCCTGAGCGGCTCAGACTCTAGCTATAATCCTGAGGCTTTGCCACTACGGTACCCGAGTCGAAGAATTTATAGTTTATTTGAATAAATCCATAAGAAGAAGCATGCTTACATTGTCCTAAAGTTAAGATTTACCTCTATACAAGTGTTTCAATTCCTTTTGCGATTAACTCAACAGAATATCCCTATTCTCCCTATCTATACAATGCGAACTACCACATTTTTTTTCAGACCAGTAGTGTATTACCCTTGTCGAAAATGAGTCAGGTAAATCTACAACCCTAGCATTCTGATCTTCATGGAATTAGACAAACCGTATCAACCCTAATGTATTAGGGTTTTTTTTAAAGGCTGTTTGTAACAATTAACACGCACAGTAAGGCCACACGAAAATTCGTTCCTTTCCCATACAATTGACTCTTTTGAATATCTCCCATGAAAGATTTAAATTCTAAGTTTATCGCTTAATATATTTAAGCCTCATCCCTCAGGCCCCATTTGTAACTGTAACAACTCTAACGTTACAGTTCACTACAGGCAGAAGCACAGTTCTAAATGGTTTAGCTAGCCCCCCTAGGTACCATTTGTCTCTTCTGTTATTGATCTTCCTACCACAGTTTCCAGATAAACAACAAAAGAATTCACAACTCTTAACTATTACGAGCACATCAAGTATTATTCTCTTTATTCAGTAACTTCAACTTTTCTGGATAAACAACAAAAGAATTCCACAGCTCTTAACTATTATGAGCACATCAAGTATTATCCTCTTTATTCAGTAACTTCAAGTTTCCAGGGAAGACCACTTACCTGACTTCTGCTAGAAAAGTAGTGAACCCCTTCGGAAAGTACTCCCACGTTATTATCTGTCCGTTGTCCGCCCAACCATGAGATACGTCCTCCTCGACTATATCTCCCCCCGAGCTCTCTTGCAAGGTCACTAGCCTCTACAAGCTCGTTGCACACCAAGTGCATGCTATCCAGTCATTACCAAACTTAGCATCTTCCTCTTACCATCTGACCTTTCAGGACAGTTTTTTTCCTCCCTTTTTCTCCTTTTTCTTGGAGTCTCACCCTTAAGGGAGGTAGCTAGGGTTGCATTCCAGCAACTGCATTTTCCAACTTCCCTACTTAGAAGTTGCTAGTTTTTTAATGCTTAAAGACATTTTTCCATAACCAATAATTTAAAAAAATATTATTTAATTCAAATAACCATCATCCTTTAGTTTGTAAATAAAGCATGGTAAATAAAATATTTACGGTAAAATATTTACAATGTTCTGGGGCATCACAAACTGCAATCAAGGTATACATTTATAAACATTGTAAATAAATTGTTAATTAATTGAAAAATATTAATAAAAATATAATAATATAATAAAATCATTTTAATTAAATTTAAATAGTGATTTTAATATTAAATGATTTAAATGGTGGTTTTTAACATTCTCTATTTTTAATATTTTTTGTAAGTATATAAAATAGTATTTTTAGTTTTATTTGTATATATGTACAATGTTCATAAAATTAAAATATTTTTTTCTACAATATCTATATAAAATTTAAATTTGCCAATACATATGATATATGCCATATATATCTACAAGAACATTTTTCTAAATTTTATACCATTTTTTCAATTTAAAAATCTTATCCAACTCTCTTTACACTTTTTGAGACAATCACTAGTTATGTAAATTATAAATAATAATATAAAAAAATATCTAAACCATACAAATGGATCTTTGTTTTCAAAAAGTGTTGAAGATGAAAACCAAAACTTCCACCTTATAATCCAAAACTTTACGTTGAAACAACCCCTTTTATTTTGAAATATCCATTAATAAAGCCCTAGACATTTTTTTTGTTTTCGGAAGGTATTGAAAGTGAATAACAACCGCATCCACTATATAATCCAAAACCCTAGGTTGAAACATTCCTCCTTATTTTGAAATACTCCACTAGGGAGTCGTACATTAGGGACCAAAGGAACTTTAAGCTGGTGGTACATCGGAACTTTTGTGAAGAATGTAAATTTTTTTATTTTTTTTGTATTAAATGTTTTTTTGATGATTATGTGAGGACAAATGTGTTATTTTAGTAAGTTTGTAGATATGAAAAACAAAAGATATTTTTTTTTTTTTTTTAATTGATTTATAAATTTAAATTGTTATAAATTATATTGCAGTTGAATATAAATAAATATAATTATAATATTAGACGAAGTTTACGAATAATTATATAAATGATTAATAAAAATTAAAATTAGAATTATAATGCAAGTAAAAAATTTAAGTTATTTTTTAATATGAAATTTAAATTAGAATTATAAATGTAAATTAAAAAATTTAAGTTATATTTTTTTGGATAAATGGATCTTTTCATTAACCATAAAAGGCTACATATAGCTTGAATTTAAAAAAGGGCTAAAATCCACAAAATACTTTGAGACTAACATGTTACCTGTCAATAATCAAAATTCATAAAATAATTACACTAATCATTATAACAATTTTTTTTTAGAGAATTCAAGATTTCAAGGGGGCAAATGCCTAAGACATTTGGATGACTTTTCCCTACTTAATTAATTTTTCAGCGTCTTCTCGGATTGGTGCCTTATTACTCTTGCAGATTCATTTTTTTTTTGTTCTTTCTTGCAGATCACCATGAAATCCATCATTTGAACCCCAAGAACGGACTATGAGGAGCTAAACTCGAATTCATAGAATCATAACCTCATGATTTGGGATGTCGTTCACATCTTTTACATGCCATTTTGTTGCAAGGGAAATTAGTCGTGGGTCGTCCAGATCTATATCTTCTAGTAGGCCTTCCACATGAGCTTCTTCTGAAGAAGTGCTAATCATTTCCTTTGCTAATGGATTTTGTTGGGGTTCTTCAAGAGACTTTTTCGCGTTGCCTATAGGTTTATGGGATTCACCATATGTTGATCACATGCCTAATTGAATGTTAACATATTTTGAGGCATCCGATATAAAGGAGAGAGACTCTATCCTATTTTCATATCTCAAAATCTACTCAAGATTTGGGGTACCCTAAGTACTCAAGCTTCTTCTTCTTTGGGGGACTCTTACCATATCAACTAGATGTTTTTGGGAAATATTTTTCTTCAAATGGTTCCTTGTTATTCATTGGATGGTCTCTAAAATGGTACCCATATTCATGATAATGTATGCATTTAAAGGGGACTTGTTCATTATCTTGAGACTCCCTCCAAACATTATCCTGATAACGAATATTGATGGAGGTTGGAGGAGGGTAGGATGCATTATGTAAAAATAAATCCATGCATACGAAGGGTACCTCCATCTCCTGGTAGCTTCCAATAATTTGAAAAATTTGTCGATGGAATTTCTATTACCTTCAAGGGTTTCCTCCTCTCCTAACTCTAATTCTATTTGACCTTGGGGTTCCATTTCTTTTAGATCCACCCAATCAAATCCTTTTTAGAAGGATATAATCTAATAAGTTTTCATATTAAAGTGTGATCTTGCATATATTATATGTATTCTCCTATCTTACTAGATTTAACCTCTTATTTTGGATCTTTCACTACTTTTGGCAAGGAATTCCCTGGATCTCTAGATTTCCATTGTGCACGTCATAGAGGGTCTGCTGAACAACTACAAACCCTACTTCATCTAGTTGTTCTATGAAAAGGATGTCAAAGATGAAGAGGTGGATGGGGAATACTAGTATATCTAGATTCATTATGAATTACCAAAATAATCTTGCTAAAGGAGGTGTTAGAGACCCCTCTAACAAATCCAAGCATAAATTGTTATGCATAAAAAAACCTTAGAATTTGTAGATAATAGTCGATAACTTTAACTTGATATTAATTCAAGTTATAACTTGAAATAAATAAGTTAATAATGATATAGAAAAAACAAAAAAAACATGTATATTTCATAGTGATATTGATGTTAAACTTTCTTAATCCCTAGATCTAGTTTGAGACACACACAAACACAGTGGGAACCCACAACTTACATGTACTTTACATAGCGAAAATCTTCGGTAATAAAATCGATTAAGTACACTCATATTTGAGCTCACAAAAAATGGTAAGAAAAAAAGTAAATATTAATAAATAATTTTGAAATAATTTTTTGTTTATTTATCAAAATTTCAATCTTATTTGGGTTTATTTATCAATGTGATAGCCCATAATCTACATTTGCAATTGCTTTTTATATATTGATTTTTTATAGGAAGTTTGATCTATATCTTTAACATTAAGAATTCAAATTAAAAAATAAAAGAATCCGTTTCTTTTCAACATAATCATTATGTGCGTAAGTAATATGAAGGGGAAACCAGTTGGCATACTTATCCTCAGAATAATAGTTTTTTCGCCAAATCACTCTGTTGATAAAGTTTCTTCGCTAACGTTTTTAAATCAATGACTCACATGTTCAATAGTAATCTTAATAACACTGTTTCCATCTTAATGTTCATTGTTTCCTTCTATTTTAGGGTTCCGTGGGATTGCCCGTATTTTCAAATAAAACACTTGTCCACTGCTAATCTTAATACAAGTGTTCGTAGCCCACATCTTTGTCTCATCAACCCTCAGCTTTCCAACGGTAATCTTGATAACAGTGTTTAGTTGTTTTGGTCCGCCCATCATTTTGTTTTATAAATATCTCACATGTTTAACGGAAATCTTCATAAGAGTAGTTTACTGCTCCAGTCAGCCCGCACGTGTTATTGAAAAAATATAGAATCTCATAAATCAATCATTTGAAATTAAGAATCTGATTTATTTAGTTACTTATTTATAATTTATTTATTAATTATATTTGCCTAGTGGTTTTTTAATTAATTTTCCTATTTTTTAAAGAGACTATTAAGTTTATTAAAATTTTGGTACTTATTTTTTTAAATGGAAAAATAATTTTTAATTTTTAAAAAATTGAATTTCTCATTTTTGTTTTTGATGGATGGCTCTCGTTTAAATCAAATTTCTAGAATTAAAAATTATTAAAAATAAAACTTATAATTTTGTCATTATAATTTAATTATTTATTTTTCTCAAATTTATGGATTTTTCCATAATTAATTAATATCAAGTTTATAGGTTTTACTAACCATGGAAATGACCGATTAAAGAAACACAAATAATCATGTTTCGAGCTTTTACTAACCATTAAAACTGACAGATTAAAGAAAAAAACATTGATGTTTCGAGTTTTTACTAACCATAACCATTGAAACTGACCGATTAAAGAAAAAAACATTCATGTTTTTAGCTTTTACTAACCATGGAAACCGACTGATTTAAGAAACAAAAACAATCATATTTCGAGCTTTTACTAACCATGGAAACAAACATATTTCAAAAACAAAAACAATAATGTTTTGAGCTTTTACTAACTTGGAAATTGACCAATTTGACAAACAGAAGCAACCATGTTGCATATTACAGTGATTTTCCCTTTATCATGTTCCTCTCTTGCTAATTTTATTATTGAATGGACTTGGTTCAATAATTTTCCTCAATAAACTTTACCTACATTATATATTTTCACAAATTTTATATTTTAATATACTAGACATTTTAATTTTTATATTAGATATTTAGGCCAATAGGCCTTCCTTTGAATCAGTATAGCAGTCTACACTTTCATTTTCTAATTGACATCTCGCTTATGATTTTATCTTTAACATTTGGTTACATATCTTCTGTTATTTCACATCTGGCAACATATCCATATCTTATGTTGCCTAACTACCGTATTTATGTTGCAAAGTACCATCTCCTTGTTACGCTGACATTTCTTTTGCGTCATTTCACCTTTCAATTTCATCCACTTTTTTCATTATCTGTCTGACATCTGTCTTGCACATTTGTACTATTTGATGTGTGACATATGTCCTTCTCTTTAACTGTAACATATGTTCAAACTTTAAATGTTACCTCAAATTTCGCATAATTTCGATTGAGTTTCTATCGTTGATCAATGAATCATCCTCCGTGGACATTTTTGAACCCATCGTCCTGGATTGCTTCCAGTCACCACCATAGCCAGAGCTATTGTGGCAATGCTACCTAACAATATAACCACTTTTTGTGATGACAATTTCCCTGACGACGGTGTCAAATTAGGCGATGCTACATTCACAATGAAAAAAAGGCAACCAGTGTAGATGTTTTATGAGAATGGAACTCCAAATAGTTGTATTAGTGCTAGAAACTCATACCAGAAGTCTTGTTATCTGTGAAAAATGACTATAAGTTGAGTATCGCATAAAACAACCAGCCTTAAGACCTTGACCTTCAACCCTCGAGGTAGTAGCAAATAAGATGACAACTGATCCTCAAAATGGTGAAAAGAAGTTGCAGTATGACCCCAACCATTATAAATCCATCGAGTTTCACTAGTTTCTCCCTTTCCTTCTCTTAGATTGCACAATTTTCCCTCTTTTAAAGGATCATAATGTAAATCTTCTATAACCTAAAAGCTCTATTGGTTTTGCTATGAATCTCAGCGTAAGCTGGAGATCGTGAGTGTGCTGCCAGAGGGATTACAATAGGGATTTTTCCAGGTATAGTATGAGGTCCTATTAATGCCAAAGATTCTTCTTTTTGTTACGATTTCATTTATAAAATTTGATCTCCCAAGGTTCATTGATCCCTTGGGTTTTTCGGATTTAGGTGGGGGGTTCTGATGTTTTTCTATCTTTTTATTTCTAGTCATTCATAAAAAACCCCCTACTCCTATTTAACCTCTATGAATTTGCTTAAAGGTGGGCTGGTGAGCAAGCACTTTACTTGTTGATTACGCGGATTCTTACCTACCATTTTTAAACCACAATTCTTTTACAACAACAGAAATTAAAAAGAGAAATCACCTTGAAACACTCTCCTCGGCAACCATGCCAAAATATTGGTGCATTAAGATTACTATTAAAAAAAACCTTAATACCTACATTAGTTATCAAACCAGGGAATTCGCTTTATTTCAAGAGTGTTCAACATTTTCTATGCAAGTGAATTTAGAGGCTAATTCATAATGAAATGATTTAGAATCATTGCAATGATTAACATCTAATACTTGAAGTTCAATCCAAAACAATTCGGAAAGAAATCTTTAAAGCATTTTCAAATCTACTTTAATCTATTATGTAGAGAATTGAATTGGAATGCAAGTAAAAGGAATCACTCTTAGCAAATCTATCTAGTATAGACAATAATTTTTTCAGCATGACGGAAAGCTACAACAAATGAACAAAAAGTAACTATTCAAACATCTCATGGAAAGTAATAAACTATAAGGTTAAGTTCTTTGGTAACACCACTTCAGAATGAATGACAATCAAATACTTACACTAATCTGATAAATTCAGTAAATATCAACACACAGATGTAAAACACAGTGAGATCTAGAATCTAGTTTCAACGGTAAAAGAAAATTGTAATAATGAATACTCACAACAATTGGAATAATTCTAATTTCATGAAGTAACAATAATGAAAAATTGTAAGAATAAATAGAAATAAATATGACATAATTAAATATGTACATCTCCTATTGACCACACCGAGTGTCTCCAAAATTCACTACCGAAAGACACTCATAACACAATTATAGGTAAAACACAGTCTTTTTCATTAAACTTGATAACAGAGTTACATCATGACAGTAATGAAAGTACTTTGTGTCAAAATGAATAGTTACAATCTCGAATTTTATAAATAACCGTTTATTTGGCCTGGTGGCTTTATATATCCTAGGAAATACATACGAATAAAAGCGAATCCTCGGGATTAGGAGATCTTGAAGATTTCACAACTGACAATCTAATTTCATCACATAATAGACTTGGTTCTGCTAGTCTTCCATTGGCCTTCATAATCGAGATGTTGTCCTTTTCCTTTCTTGGTCGTTGATGTTCCATGGTTTGAACAAAAATCGTTTAGTTTGTGTTCCTGCATATAAAAATAGTGAAAGTATGTTTTTCATGTCCAAATTTACCCAATTCATTAATGATCGATTTTATTCAGCTTTTACAATTATTTATTCTATATTTATTCCTAAAACAAAGATAAACACATAATGTCAAATGATTAATTAAGCTAATATGAGGATAAAACATACCTTTTCCATGACCCAACATGGGCCATAGAAGAGAAGGCTAGAATCAAAGTTAAGGTTAAACATTAAACGTAGCTAAGCTTGATTATAGAAAATAATTTATGTTTTAAAAACTAATATCTATGCATCTATGTGTACTTTTGCAAAATTATTTATTTTTATATATATATATATACAAATGAATTCATACTTATTGAATATTTATTTGATTTTGTTGCAACAAGAAAAATAGGAAAGATAAACATGTAGGAGGTTGACTACATTCTGTAGAGAAACCCAACATAATTGAAAAAGTTCATGGGAAAGTGATGCAACCATATCTATGAGAGGGAATCTTCAACCAATTGGAAAGCCACTTATGTTCCTTAGTTTTCCAGAATTTCAATAGGGCTAAGTTCATCCCCCTAATCGTGAGAAGGGTAATTACATCCTCTTCTTCCCCCCGAGCTCCACTCTAGAGTAGTATGCAATTTTTTGTCAGATTCATGTATCACTCATCATGACCACATTCTAGCCTAGTACCATTTGGATTTTGTTTGTTCTAGAGTCTCTATTGGCTCACGTCCATCTTAGGATTTACTCCTTGTCAACGTCCTACGAATTTTCCACAGACCTTTCTCTTCTGTCTATTCCAAATCCAAGAAAGAATAACCCTCATTCCTACTAAGATTCCTCTTTTTCTTGGGGAAGGAAGGGGTAACCATCATAACTATCTAGAAGTTGGAATTCGTTACAAATCATGCCTAAATATTTCTAAATTTTCATAACCAAACAATCATGATTGCATAATTGAATGTTTTAACAAAAATTCTACTTGCTACCACGAACCCAATTACTATGGTCTTATGTAATTTGGTAATATAAATGTCAATAAATCAGTGGCATTGATGAGTGTTACATAAATTTATGTTTCGTAGTGCCTTGAGTTGGATTTTGTGATGATTATATGTTTCCAAAGGCTTAATGAGCTTTATGTTGAAGGTAAATGAGTGTTATATACCACATATGAAACTTCAAATAGATGAATAAAAGAGTGTTACATCCTCCCAATCCACCCCATGTAAAAATATCTAATGCACTAATTGGCTTGCATGCATTTTTTGCATTTAGAGGCTTATTTTACAGCCTAATATGACCCCAATATGAAAGGACGTTCTTTCATCATCAAAGTTGAAATTTTGATCATGTCTATCTAATGCACTAATTGGTTCACATGCATGTTTTGCATCTAGAGGGTTGTTCTATAGCCTAGTATGACCTTGATGTAAGGATGTTTGTTTGTCATCAAAGTTGAAATTTTGATCATGTCCATCTAATGCACTAATTTTCTTGCATGCATGTTTTGCATCTAGGCGCTTATTCTACAACATAGTATGAACCTAGTATGACCCTAATGTGTAAGTATGTATGTTCATCATCAAAGTTGAAATTTTGATCATGTCCGCCAAAATAAAATACTTCAATTTTCACCTTCATTTTACATCGAACTTTATATAATGAGATGAAGTAATTGAAACTAAAAGAAAAAAATATATTTTTTATTATAAGGGATATATGTAATTCCTTCACTTTCATGAGATTTGATGCATATAGTATTCTAGAAATGTGTAACGTAACATAATGTAATGTAAACATTCTAATTCAACAAAAATAAAATAAAATAAACAAAATAACAAAACAAAATGACCCATGGTATTGACTCATGGTTTTAAGAATCAATGATATTGACCCATGGTATTCATGTGGAATATAACTTACTTAAGGGAGAATTATTAGGAAAAATGTAATTATTACATTTGATCTAATATTTCTGCTTCACCCACCCACTTTTTACTAGGTTATATTGGGTAAAATATAATACTATAATATTACATTTTACCTAATATTTCCCCCCACTATATGTAATATTGAGTAAAATGTAATATTCAGGTTCGAGTCTGACCTGAAATGTTAAGTAAAATTTGTTAATATTACATTTTATTTAGTATTTCCTCTCACCCCCTTTTACCCGGATGAAGGTGGTAATAAATATTGGGTAATATTTAATATAGTAATATTATATTTTATCCATGTTTTCTAACACCCTATTTACTTTTTATTAAAAAAAATTCTTTGTATTTGTAGTTTATAAGTAAATTTTCTATTTCCTCTCACCCCCTTTTACCCGGATGAAGGTGGTAATAAATATTGGGTAATATTTAATATAGTAATATTATATTTTATCCATGTTTTCTAACACCCTATTTACTTTTTATTAAAAAAATTCTTTATATTTGTAGTTTATAAGTAAATTTTCTTTTTTTTCTAGTTAAGACTAACCTAAGTACCCACGGGGGATTTGAACCCGTGACCTATGGCAAGGAGTACCTTAACAACGATGAACCGGTGACCTATTGCAAGGAGTACCTTAACAACGATGAACCGGTGACCTATCACAAGGAGTACCTTAACAAGGCACCCATTCATTGTCAATCCAACCTTAACAAGGCACCCATTCACCGTCAATCCAAAGCAACGTGGGCGTTTATAAGTAAACTTAACTCTTATGCAAACATTTGATTCTATTATGGTAGAGATGTTATAATATTTAACATTTGGACTTGATAATAAAAAAAAACTAGAATTGATAAAATAAAATAAATAAAATTTATATTTATATTTATAATTAATTATAAATAACAAATAAACCAACTTATATGTATCTCAACTCGAGGTCTACTAAAAACTGAGAATGATGAAATCTCTTTTTACATTAAAAAAAGATTGTAACCTAAAAAAGTTGATCCCTCTCAATACTTTGTAAATCTCAAATTAAAATAGATCTAAGATAGCGTTACATAAAAATATCAAATAATTAATATATATTGTTCTTGCACTAGAAAATAAGGTTGGGGCTAAGAGTTCATCTGTCCAAATCCATATTACAATGGTACTAATCCTTCTAGTGACAATAAGATGTTGAAAACTTAATGATCCACATTCTATTTAAGGGAGAATTATTAGGAAAAATGTAATTATTACATTTGATCTAATATTTCTCCTACACCCACCCACTTTTTACTAGGTTATATTGGGTAAAATATAATATCATAATATTACATTTTACCTAATATTTCCCACCGCTATAACTGATATTGAGTAAAATGTAATATTCAGGTTCGAATGTGACCTGAAATGTTAAGTAAAATGTGTTAATATTACGTTTTATTTAGTATTTCCTCCCACCCCCTTTTATCGGATGGAGGTGGTAATAAATATTGGGTAATATTTAATATAGTAATATTATATTTTATCCATGTTTTCTAACACCCTATTTACTTTTTATTAAAAAAAATTCTTTGTATTTGTAGTTTATAAGTAAACTTAACTCTTATGTAAACATTTGATTCTAGTATGGTAGAGATGTTCTAATATTTAACCTTTGGACTTAATAATAAAAAAATTATAATTGATAACATAAAATTAATAAATATTTATATTTATTTATAATTAATTATAAATAATAAATAAACCAATTTATATGTATCTCAATTCTAGATCTACTAAAAACTGAAAATGATGAAATCTCTTCACATAAAAAAGATTGTAGCCTAAAAAAATTGATTTTTTCAATACTTTGTAAATCTCAAATTAAAATAGATCTAAGATAGTGTTACATAAACAATATCAAATAATTAACATATATTGTTCTAACAATAGAAAATAAAGTTAGTGACTAAGAGTTCATCCGTCCAAATCCATATTACAATGTTATTAATCCTTCCAGGGACGATAAGATGTTAAAAACTTAATGATCCACATTCTATTCAACAACCGGGAGAAAACATTGTAATCATTGACGCATCCTATTTAACAACCGAGAGAGAAAATTAGTGCTGTCGGCAAGTAATTTGAGAAAAGAAATACAGAAAATAACTTTTCAATCAGCCACTAAATGATAAGAACAAAAACAAAAAAGTGAAGAAAATATCTTTTCGACAATCACATGAGTAAATTATGTGATAAGATTTGTTGAATTCAAAATTGATAGATTTATTAGGTTTATGCGTGGTCGCATAGATTGTATTAAGATGCATAGATGATGTATTAACTTTGATTTATTAATTACATCAATATATGCGATTTCACAGGTTGAAAAGTCAAAACAATCAGGATTTAAATTGTGTGTAAAACTAAATTAAAGTCTGTGCCACTTATATGGCTGTCAAAATAAGATACCGTTATAGTTTTATATAAAAACATTATGGATCAATCTCTAGGTCGGGCAAAATATCAAAAGAGAGAAACTGTAAAATTGTGATGGGGTGATCTAAAATAGCCGAGGCACCAAAAATCATGTGCCCAAAATCGTCCGCTAAAGGTAGATACTATTGCACACTTAACTACGGAATTTCTAAAGAAATGAAGTTCATGACATGGATGGAGGAAGAGTAAAGGTGATTAGACACTAGAGGTTACGATATAAAATTGTTACACTGATTCATCTCCAATTCAGGGGACATGTCAATTCAAATTGTTGGCACAACCGGAACCTCCCATTATAAATCCGTCGAGGATTGTTAGTTAAGCAATCTCAAGTCAATGACAATTTTTTAGACTGCTAAGTCCATCCGCATGTCAAAATATCTCGAATCTGATTTTCTGGGGGACTGTTAGGTAAGGAATCCGATGGCAATGTCAATTTTTTAGCCTCTCAACCATGTTCAAAGTCGGAAGGTTGGTAATGAAGTCAATGTCAATTTGTTTTGGCCTCACACAACCATGTCAAATTTTGTGATTACTTCTCGCTAATGCAAATGGAGTTACTGTATGATATCGAAATGTATACATGTACAACGCTATGATAATAGACACGTGATCAACACAATAGAATTTACTACGGGCTTGCATACTCATATGGTATTTTACAGGAAATAAAATGATTTCTTTTCATTTTAAATAAAATCTAGTAATTTTACTTTCTAGGGTTTACGCTAAGGTTTTCATCAAGTTATCATTGGTCTAATTTTGAATTTGAATGGTTACTTTACTCAAAGTGTGAATTGCATCTTTTAAATAGCCAAATTTCACAGCCCAAACGCTTTTTATGAATTTTGGAATATCACATATTAAAATTAAAATACGGAGGTGATTAAGGGAAGCATGATATCTTTTCGATGATGTAAGTTTTCATTCTTAATTATCTAGTCTAGGTTTATGGGTCATTTGGTGACCATGGTTTAAGGTTAAAAAAATACCATGTATACGTTCAAAATTACAAAATTGTAAATTTCATGATGTTGTAGTGAATTTAAAGGTGCTTTTAATGGTTTTTCATTTGTTTCTTTTAGACAATGTATGATTTAGTTAGCCATGTTGTAATGTGCAATGGTTATGTCTCACTTTTTTTTCTATTCATGTAAATGTCATTATATATATTGGTTTAGGTGATACTATGTAAAAATGTTAAATATGGTTGAGTTGGAAGAGTGGGCATGGATTGAGAGCTTGAGAAGGAAGACTTGCTTGTGTTGAGTGTAAACCAAAGCTGCTTTATTTATTTTACCACCTATCTCCATCATATATTTATGACCTTTCTTGTGTAAGCATTGAAGTTATGTATGTATGGCTCGCTTGAGGTAAAGATGATCCCATATTGTCCATGTCCTCATGGGATATGTTGAGGAAGTGAATGCGTAAGAGAGGGATGTGAAGAAAAGAGGGTGCAAGAAATGAATATAGGGAAGATGGGAGGTGAAAGCAGTGGTGTGTGCAAGAGAGCAAAAGAGAAACATATGCACACAATAGGGAATGCTCAAGAGAAGCAGTGTTGCAAAGATCCTTTTTGGTGTGATTGGGAGATCATTCCCTACATTTTGTTGTCACTCTGTGCATGTATTAGTGTTGGATTTCATCGACAAGGGTAAATGGAGATATTTATTCACTTGGTGCTTGCCTTAGAGTAGAAAACCCACCCTTAAATTGAGATCATAATCCTAGACTAAAAAAACCTTCATAAAACTTTGGGTGAATCCTCGTGATCGATATTTTAGAGATAGAGAGAGTCACTATAGTGCTCACCTTCTCGGAGTAGTTTATAAATCATCTAGATAGTGGATTTATCCTCTTGAATACCCATCTAACTAATTATTGGTGTGAATTTCCTTGAGAACTTAATTCCTTAAACTTTGAATTCAACTCGGGGGTCCTCAACTACAAGAAATATTATAGTGTAGTTGGCATATGTTCGGGTGGAGAGTTGAAGTCCCTCCCTAAGTTTCCATCCATTCCAAGTTATTCAAATAAGTATTCTTGGTTATGACAGTAGGAATATAGGTTATGATACACCTTATTATGCTTATGAATACTGACTAATCCATTGTCATTTATGTAAAAATGCCTCATTCGCTATCCAATCATGATTAACTAACTAACTTGAATATTTATGATGATTATCAGTCATCTGGGTTATGTGGATGCATCCTTCTTAGTCATCTCCGTTAGTTATCTTAAATAACATAGGACTAATCTGTGATTTCATATGTTTCAGTTACCTTTTTATAGCTATAAGGATAGGAAGTTCAATGTTGTGACCATGTCTATGGGTCATCTCATTAGTAGTTCAATCTATGGGTTGTGTGCATGGATTAATTCTAACTCTAGAAGGTTGATGAGATCTCTATTTTATCATATTTCTTGTTTTTCTTTATATGCCTTTATGGTCATGATAAAGTTATGGATTTATATGTTGCTATTATCTCAATGGTTGTAGATTTATTTACACGAGTATCTATGGTTTCTTGAAATGTTTGAGCTAACATGTTATAGTATTTGACTTCTATAATCTGACAGGTTGTGAATATCATGGTTCATTTTCTTGTTGAAGGTTATAGACACCCTCTTGAAAGGAGAAGAAATTGATTCTTATATGAATTTTTTAGAGTATGTGAGGGGCTTGGAGGCCTCTGTGTTTGTTGATATGTTTATTAAGAGAATAACTTTTCTCATGGTCCTGAATGGCTTCTTGATATGCTTAGCTAAATTGTTGCAATGTGTGATTTCCATTGTATGTTATGATGTGAAGTAAAGGGCATCATTTGGTGCAGCGTATGGTATAACAGTAAATTTGAAAGTGTTTGTTTCGGAACCATTCTGTAGTGTAATATGATGTTGTTGTGTATGAATTTACCAAGTAGCATTAGCTACAGCCTAGCTTCTTTCATTGTATGATAGCAGGAATGTTGATGGGTCCATTCATTTTATTATGGCTATGCATAATGTTTGGAATAATCAATGTTTAAATAAGAGTTTCATTACTATAGAATTTGATCTTTTGAGTAATGCCTTTCTTAAAGGAAAAATCTAGTTGAGTCTCTTAAAGGTCTTAGAATTTCTGAGTTTGATTATTGAGGACATCATTACCATATCTCATTTCAAACATATTTTTGGTAGGGCCTTATATCCACGACTAGATATTTAAAGGACCAATAAATGTATCTGGTTATCTCAGCATCCTTCTAGCCAGCACTTATGCATTTTTTAAAAAGTATCAGATTGGAATGAGACTAGATTTTGGAAAAACAATAGAGTACCTAAGATGGGCCCTACTTAGGTCAATATTTGTTCAAGACCAAATTTACGTGTAGTGCATCCAAGATGGGCCCTGCTTCGATAAATATTTGAGCAACGTTGAATTCAAGTATAGAATATTTTGGATAGGCATCACTTGGGTGGATATTTATGCAATGCCAAAATGAAGTGCAAAGTATTTGGGATGGGCCCCACTTGGGTCAACATTTGGAAATAACCAAATTTGAATGGTGTAAAGTATAAAGTACATATGGTAGGACTTACATCATGGAATAATTGTGTTGGACTAAATTTTGTTGAATTCGCAAGAGTCTGGGGATCTTAGGAATATGATAAAGTGCAAATTAGGGTGCACCCAGATTTTCCCTAGAACTAGTTATAATGTAAAATCGTTGCATTACACAAAGGGTTCATGCCCTCTAGGATGTGTAAACTAGGATGAGATAGCAAGTTCCACAAATTTATGAATGCATGCCATGTAGTGGTTGCGAGTGATGTTGTTCTTTTTAGGATGATGAGGCCAATACAAACGGGTGCCACATCGTTGTGCCCCTTATTAATGTGGCAAGTTTTAATTAGTAAAAATTTAAAAGGGAATAACTTTCAATTCGAGAGTCAGAGTGAGATAAAATTTATATCATGGGAAACCTCTTGAACGACTTTCGCAGAGTGGTGGTATTTACTTTAGATTTTGATGGATCTAGAAATAAAGGATTTTTGTAACCCCATCATCATAGCTAACATTTAGCATTATAAAGTAACACCTTCCATATCCCAAGTGAGTACAAGTGGGTAGGAGGGAGTTTTAGAAAGTGGTATCAGAGTGCCTAGGTTCAATACTTGGACTAAATGGACCATGGAAGATAAAGTTAGAATCAAAGCTAGGGTTTAACACTAAACGTTTCCCGACTTGAGTACCAAAAAAGAATTTAAGTTTTAAAACTGATATCTATGCATGCATGTGCCCTTATGTGAAATTATTTTTTTGTATATACAAATACATTAATATTTCTTGAATATTTTTTAGAGTTTAATGCAACAATATAACTAGGAAAGATAAACATGTAGGAGGTTGACTATATTCCCTAGAGAAACTCAACAAAATTGCAAAAGTTTATGGTTTAGTTATGCAACCATAACTATGAGATAGAATATATTATATTATCTCTTTCTAGTTTAATACTTTTCTTTAATGTTTTGAGAATTTAACATTTGTTGATGAATAATAGCATAATCATGATAAATTGCAAGAGATGAAATAGTTTAGAGATGTATGTCTAACGAATACATATTAAATATAATGATATTCTATTTGCATGAAGATATGCTAGGTGCATACAGTAATGGATGCACATGCATAAATACTTTGAGTGGTATATTTAGATGAATAATAGTTGTTAATGGTAAACACATAACCATGAATTTAAAATGATTGGGAAGCAAAATATTAGGGAAGATAAGGTTTTGATGAATAATAGCATAATCATGATAAATTGCAAGAGATGAAATAGTTTAGAGATGTATGTTTAACGAATACATATTAAATATAATGATATTCTATTTGCATGAAGATATGCTAGGTGCATATAGTAATGGATGCACATGCATAAATACTTTGAGTGGTATATTTAGATGAATAATAGTTGTTAATGGTAAACACATAACCATGAATTTAAAATGATTGGGAAGCAAAATATTAGGGGAGATAAGGTTTTGATGAAACAATGATACATGTGCAACTTATAGATGTTGTGACGATGTTGTGAGTGCACTCTTCCCTGGGTTTTTGTGACGATGTTGTGAGTGCACTTTTCCCTGGGTTTCCGTATTGAAGGTTGAAGCCTTAGAGGGAGGAGTGTAAAGACAAGTGCTTAAAAATAAGAGGTTTGATACTAATCAATACTTTTCTCTATATAATTGTTATAATAATTATTTATTGTTTCTCTTTAATTTCATGAACACTTAAAGTATTGTTTGAATGGCTAATTAAGAATATGATATGAGTATATGCTCATGTGATTTCATGAAATATTGATAATGTTTTAAGAAAAGTATACTAATATAATGTGTTGAGACAACTGATGTGTACATGAGTGCAAGGGGTGCGACCCTATAGTTGTTGCAAGAATGAAAAGCTCATGAAAACTCCATAAACCTAAGCACTAGAATGCAAGGTTTTGAGTTTGTTGTAGGCTAATGAAATTCTTGTGTTGAGATATTTTGCATGTCCTTGATGTTATTGTTGGATTCGTATTATTCTTTTGTGTTTGCTTCAACATGGACATGCTTCTTTATATTTTCTTGTGTTTCTATTGTGGACATTCTCTATTTCTCATTGCCTCTTCTTTAGTTTTGTTGTTTTGTATTGGTTGGCTTGTTGGGTGTGGGAAAGTAAACAAAGGGAACTAAGGGAGAAGAGTTAAATAAAACACAACCAGAAGTCAATACCATTACTAGGCCATCTACACAAGATAAATGGTAGTAGAGGGTAGAAGAAGATAAAAAAACAACTAAGTGGACCCAATTGGGTCCTTATGAACAAAATAGACAATGCCATGAAAACTATGAAAATAGCATGAGAAGAAAGTTTCCTTAACTAAAACTAAACATAACTGATATATATTCTATATTTTATGAACATGAGAAAGATGATAAAATGAAATAAAGGTATCATGATGCTATTTAGTTGGAAAGGTGATTTGTTGAGAACCATCATAGTAGGAAGATATTTAATTAATATTTAAAAGTATTATGATTGTGTAAATGGAATGTAAATAAAATTTTCACTTGCTACACTTTTAGTAAGACAATGAGGCTATTTAGTGGATTCCATGTCATGTGGAGGAACCATTGGGAAAGTGGGCAAAAACAAACTCTTACTGATGACTACCATTCTGAACGTGCTTATGATTCTGGCCTTTGTTTTGAGCATGAATGAAAATGATAAAGGCCAGAAATTTGCAATGTATGCATAACTTGGAACATGTGAAATAACTAGACATGCTTGTCAAACAAATATGCATAGGCTTGGGAGAATGGATGAAGACATGCTGGAATCATATATAAATGAAAACTCCTTGATGAAGTTTCATGGAAATATTTAAATAATTGAATGGATTAATTTGTGATTAATGTTTATACAAAGAGCATTTCAAGAAATATTGACTATTGCAACAGTAGGAATGTTATCAACTAGATGGGCCCTTTAAAAGGATTTAGCTGAAATCCATGGTCATGACATCCAATTAAATAAGTAAGGAAAAAATCCTATTTAAAATCGGCAAAGGGAAGGAATTGGGTGATAATTCCTTCAACTGAATTTGAAAACCATTATTTCAAATTAATGTATCCTTCCATGAATACCAGGAAATGATATGGTTAGCAAAGGAGGCCTTCAATCTGAAATATTGCAATAAATTTTGTAAACCACGCAAATGAAGTGTAGAACCAAACTACTCATGAATTTAAAGAGAGGAATTTGTCATTTCTCACTGATTTGTCTATTGGACTAAATGCTTAATTGCATTATGAAATTATTGTCATAATTGATGCACATGTATATTGCAATTAAAGTGATAGAATTGATGCACATTTTAAATTATTTTAATTTTGTTGAAGTGATAGAACTATAATGAGTATAATAATTATTAGATCGCTTTAGCTTATGAAATTATCCAATGAAAATATTGTATATTTAAGCATTGACAAGTGTTGGTTGAATGAAAGATCAGATTGTAGGAAGAGTGTTGGAATCTAGTGTGAGACTAGAGCTACCATGATATATTAACACCACCTATTGAGAATTCTAACAACATGACCAAAACTTCATCCCATTTTTATGAGAATAGGTTTATGAATGAAGCAAAGCTGGGAATTGATTAAAAATTCATGGTTTGATATTTTTGAGTATATTTATTGTAAAACTAAATGTTGTGACATAGGTTCAATTATGGAGCATGGAGCTTAGGAAGAGGACTTTCATAATGGCATTGTGGCTTGAGGCAATTTTTTATCTCACAAGAATAAGTCATAATTAGTACCTTAACTATAATAATCCATGAGTATCCTAGTGAAGCATGCCATAATGGTGGTGCACTATACGATTCCATGCACGTGTCATTATATCATGTTAGATTGCTACTTCGCTATAAGAATCTAATGAATACCTTATGTGGGAAAACCTTCGGATTGATAGACTCCATGTATGGGTTTTCTTAGAACTAGAGATGCGACTAAAAAACCTTTGGGCACATAGATAGTCTTGTATGTGTCTTTACTAGGCCTAGAGGTGCGATGATATTGATGGTATGATGATATAACCTTGGGATAGGTAGACTAGCTTGTATGGAAGTTAGATTGGTTTGGAGGTGTGATGATATTAGAGGTGTGATTATATTCATGACAAAAGTTGACTACCTTAATGGTAGATTCCCAAAATCATTGGGAGGTGAGTGAGAGTGGGGGCCTTGTTTTGATCTATATAAAAAGACTACGTGGAGGAGTATATCTACTATGGAGTGCTTATTTTGGTGATGAAACTACTTAGTGAGATGGACTTGATGCTGGATCTATATGAAATTATAGTGTGGAGAAGTATATCCACCACTAACTACTTCTCTGAGTGGAGAAATTATTGAATGTGTTGGACTTGAGGATGGAGTTGTACGGAAATACTGTCTAGAGTTGTATATCCACAATTGGTTGCTTCCCTTACTAGTGAAACTGATATGTGAGTTCTTAGTAGCTGGATAAATTGTGTGTTATGTATTCTCATACATATTCGAAGGTTGAGGCACTATGTATTATGGATTCCTATGTGCTAGATTTGAAGATGGAGCTAGTTGAAGACTACATGGAGCTAAGAAACACTATATATTTGATTTTTCTATGAAATCACGTAATGCTCATGAGTGAGAGGAAGAAAACAATAACTATATAGAAAGTATAAATTACTAGTTGAAAGAATATATATTTCCTTATCTAGGTTGTCATTTTAATTGATTTAAACTTTTATGGTTATCCTAATAAATAATCTATTTATGGAAGGGTGGTTTAATTTACATTAAAAAATTATTATTTAGATCATAATACTCACATGCTTGTGATGTAGGTGAACTATTGAACTATCCAACATGCATATATGGTGCTGATTATAAAGTGAGAATGATCATATTAATAATATCATAGTGCATAATTGAAAGATAATTAAGCTAAAAGCCAATAGGAGTAGGCCATTGTGGTGACACCAAAAACCTATGATATGCATTAATAACATGAGGTATGTCATGATAAATATGTTGTGGTAGGAATTCCTTGGTTATGAATGAACTTTTAATGTGAGGAATCATTTCCAAGGAATGAATCACTTGAGGGATTGAGGAAGCTGAGAAGGGGACACTTGAACTTGGAAGTTGTGTGACTGAATGAAAGAGGAAAATTGAGTAAAGAGGATTTCAAAGAATAATGTGCATACTAATAATGATTAAAAAATCATTAGGTGTGTCCTAGGAAGAAACGAGCTAAGCTTATTCCCCATGTAAGCCTTAAATGGCAGTGAAGTACTAGGTGTAAATATGTTGGAATGTTATGGATTTCAGAGAAAACTATAATATGAAATATCAAGGAAATTACTCAAATGGAAACTCAAGACATGAAACACATCATTTGTTCATATATATGTTTATATATAAATCTCATGGATGTACTATGTGTTTTGTTTATATAAAATTTAAGAAGATGTTCCTTTAAGGTGGTGAGATCTGTGACAATCCCTTTTGCTAGCCACCATGTAAATGTCACGATGTATATTATTTTATGTGAAAATGTAAAATATGGATGAATTGGAAGAGTGGACATGGAATCAGAGCCTAAGGAGGAGGAATATATTGTCTTGTGTCTAAAACCAAATGACTTATTTTATTTTACATCCTATCTCCTTGAAACATTTATGGACCTGTTGGTGCGATAAATGAATTTGTGTATGGCTCTTTTGAGTGAAGGATAAGAACATACTATCCTTGTTGTTGTGGGATATGTTGAGGATGTCAACTTGTAAGAGAATGATATGAAGAAAAGAGGGAACATGTAGGAAACACCTAGGAAATGAGAGGTGAAAGTAGTTACATGTACATGAGAGAAAAATCAAAGCATATGCATAGAAGTGGCAACGCTCAAGAAAAATATTGGTGTAGAGAGCCTTTTTGGTATGAATGGGAGATCATTCCCTATATTCTCGCATGAACCATTATGTGTTTCATTGTTATATTGTTTTAGATTTCTTAGTGGAGATTTTGATTCACTCGGCACATTCCTTGGTGCTGAAAAACCACCCTTAAATTGAGGTCATACTCCTAGACTCAGATAAACCATCATTCAACATTAGGGGAATCCCAATGATTGATTTTTGAGAGACAGAGAGACTCATTGTAGTGCTTAATTCCTAGAAGTAGTTGGAGAACCATATAGATAGTGGATTCCTCCTCTTCAATATATATATGAAGGATTATTGGTGTGAATTCCTTTGAGCAACTAATTCCTCAAGTTTTGAATCTATCTCAGGGAAGTCTGCCAGAAGAAAAATTATAATGTAGTTCACCTATGGTTGGGTGCAGAGCTAAAGTATCCACCTAAGTTTCCAACCATTCCATGTTATTCAAATAAGTATTATTGTTTATTAATGTTAGACTATAGGCTATGATATACCTTATTGGGCTCATCATTAATCACTAATCTAGTTGCATTTATCTCAAAATGTTTGATTCACTATTTAATCATGGTTTATCGTGGGACTTGTATGTTATGGTGATTATGATTAGTTTGACTTATGTTGATGTAACCTTCTCAACCAATTGCATGTTATTTTATATGTCCCTACATGTTTATCTATAGTAACTCAAGATTTAGATTTTATTTCACAAGTTATAGTTATCTTTATTTAGTTATAAGAATGGGGAGCTTACTATTGTGACCATGTTTGTGGGTGATATCATTAGTATTTCAATCTATGTGTTGTTGCGTGGATTCATTCTACCTCTAAAATATAGTTTATACATTTGTTTGGTCATACTAAGTGATTTTATTTATATTGCTTCATGGTCATGATAAATTTATGGATTTATCTGTTGTTATTATCCTAATTGTTATAGATTTTATTTACATGAATATGCATGGTTTCATGTTATATTTCAGCTAACCTATTATTGTCTATGATTTCTATAAGATATCATGTTGTATATATCATGTTTCATTTCTATACCAAAGGTTGTAGACTCCCTCTTTAGAGGAGAAATTAATTAGATGCTTATGTCAATGTTTTGAAGTCTATGAGGGGTTTGGAGGCCTATGCACTTTTTGAAATTTTTGCAAAGAGTAATTATTTTCATGTCATGAATGATTGGTTGATGTGCTTAGTTAACTAGTTGCAATGTCTGACTTCCATTGTTTGTTATGACGTGAAGTAAAGGAAAACGTTTGGTGAAATGTATGGTATGACAATAGATCTAAAAGTTTTTCTTTGGGAACAATTACATGATGTAATATGATGTTGTGTCTGAGTTTATTGAGTACTGTTAACTATGTCTTATCTTGATTCAATGTCTGATGGTAAGCATGTTGATGCATCCATTGATTGTATTATGGGCATACATAACGTTTGGATTGTTCAATGTTTCAATAAGAGCTTCATTCATATAGAATTGGTGTTTTGAGAAACATTTTTCTTGAGGAAAAGTTGTAGTTGAGTCCCTTGAAGTTCATAGAATTTGTAAGTCTCAGTATTGTCGACATAGGAATTGTATCTCATTCTAGATGGATTTTTGGTAGTACCTTGTCTTTGAGGTTGAATATTTAAAGGACTTGCAGATGTATCTAGAGATCTAGGCATCTTGCCAACCAACAATTATGAATTGTTTGGAAAGTATTGGATTAGAGTTGAACTAATTTTTGGAGGAAGTGCAGAGTTTTTAGGATGGGTCCCACATTGTTAAGAATTTGAAAAGGACCATATTGAATGGTTTAAAGTATAAAGATGCACATGGTTCGATAATACATTGGACTATGTTTTCTTGAATGCATAGGTGTCGAGCTATCTGGGTAATATGAAAAAGTGCAAACTCTAGTGTGCCTAGATTTCCCCAAGAACTAGATATAATGAGAAACCATTGCATTGCACGATGGGGCTGAACCATGTGGAACCCATAAACTAGGATGAGGTGGAAATTCCCACAAATTCATTAATGAAAGCCACATTCACAAATGAGTGTCACGTGGTTGTGCCTTATTGATGAGGCAAGATTTTATAATTCAAAATTTGAAAGGGTATAGTTGTCAATCCAGGAGTTAGATTGGGATAAAATTTATATTTCTCAAAAACTCTCAACAAGGTGAACTAACTTATGATATTTATTTTAGTTTTAGAGAAAATCCAGAAATAGGGTTTTTATAACCTCATCTTTGTAACAAACTTTGAGGGTTAGCTTTATTATAAAGTAACAACTTGAATAGCATGAGGGAGTAAAAGGGAGTGGGAGGTTGTGCTACAGAGTGGTATCAAAGTTCCTACATTTAGAATTGACATTTAATGTACCATGGAAGAGAAATTTAAAATCAGAGCTAAATTTTGTGACTAAACCTAGCTAGGCTCAAGTATATGAAAGAATTTAATCTTTAAAACTAGTATCTATGCATGCATGTGTAATGATGTAAAATTATTTTGGTGTATATTCAAATAAATTGGTATTACTCAAATATTGATTTGAGATTCATGCAACAAGATGATAGGCACGATAAATATCTAGGATGATAGCCAGATTCCTAGAGAAATCCAACCAAATTGAAAAAGTTGATGGTTGAGTGTTGCAACCATAACTATGTGGTGGAATATCTTAAATTTATATATTTTGGGTTTAATAATTTCCTTTAATGTTTGGATAAATGTCATATGCTGATGAATAATAGCATAAACATGATAAAATTCAACAGATGAAATAGTTAAGAGATGCATGTCCAATGAAATCATATTAGAAAATGATATTATAATATATGGATGAGGATATGCTAGGAACATACATGAGTGGATGTCCACGCCTACAAATTTTGAGTTTTCTATTCATGTGACTAATAATGGTTAGCGATGAACATGTAAGCAAGAATAGGTTGACAACATGTTTGGGAAGACAATGAAGGTTTTGCATGTAGTCTTGTGGGATATGGAAGATAAGATTTTGATGAGATAATGGTACAAGTAGCACCTATGCATGTTGATATACATGTTAGGACTATGTTGTGAGTATTGTTCTCCTTGGGTTTTGTTGTGGAAGGCTAAAGCCTTGGAGGGAGGAGTACAACGACAAATGCTTAAAAATAAGAGTTTTTTTATTAATCAATGGTTTTTTGTGGATAAATATTCTAAGAATTATTGATTATTACTCTTCAATTTTATGAACACTTGATGTATTGTTTGAATTCCTAAGTAAGTGCATGACATGGTTATATGATTTAGATATTTAATGAAGGAATGATCATGTTCTAGGATAATTGTACTAATATACTATGTTTTGATACAACTAATATGCATATGAGTGCAAGGGGGGTCCCCATAGATATTGCAAGTAAGAAAATCGCATCCAAACTCTAAAAATTTGAACACTAGAACTGAAGGGACTGAGTTTGTTATGGACTAATAAATGATGTTTAGAAGGGATGTTTTGGATGTCATTGTTGCTATTGTTGGCTTCATATTTTTTTGTTTTTTTTGTTTTTGTTAACATTGATCATGGCAATGTTTCTTTATATTTTGTCATGTGTTTTCATTGTCATATTTCTCAATCTATTTTTCTTTCTTCTTTCCTTTTTTGGTTTGGTATTGGTTGGTTTATTAGGTGTAGGAAAAGAAAATAAAAGGAAGTCATGGAGAATAGCTAAATAAATCTGAACCAGAAGTTAAGACCCTAACTTGACTTTCTTGGGTCGACATGAAAAAGAAGATAAATGACAATAGGGGTAAGAAGAAGATAACAAAGCGATGATGTGGACCTAGTTGGGTCGATGTGAACATAATGGAAAATGACATGAAAACTATGAAAATAACATGGAAAGGAAGTTTCCTAAACTAAAATTTTGCATTGTTGGTATATATTCTATATTTTATTAATATGATAAAGATGAGAAAATGAAAAAAATATATTATGATGATATATAGTTAGAAAGTTGATTTTGTTACTACTATTATAGTGGGAAGATAAATGATTAATATTTATAAATATTATGACTCTGTAAATGGTATGTAAACAAAATTTGCATCTTTTATGTTTTGAGTACCACTATGAGGTTATTTAACGGATTCTAGGTCTCATGGAGGAACCATTGGGAAAGTGTGAAAGAACCACCTGTTCTTAATGACTACCATTATTAATGTGCTTATAGTTTTGACCTTTGTTGTGTGCATGATTGAAAATGAAAGGGGATATAAATTGACATGTTATACGTAGCATGGAACATGTACATCAATTACGTGTGATTTTCAAATGAATATGCACATGCTTAGTAGCATGGATGAAAACATGCTAAGATCGGATATAAATGAAATTCGTTCATGAAGGCTTCATGGAAATATATGAAATAACTGAATTAATGAATCCCTGAATAATGTGTGATGCGAAGACCATTTCAAGAACTGTTAAGTATTCCAATGATGGGAATGTTATCAACTCTATGGACCCTTCAAAAGGTTTCAAATGAAAGTGTTGATAATGATGACCAATTAAATAAGGAAACCAATAATCCTAGGTAAAAATTGTAAAGGAATGGAATTAGGTAAGAATTCCTTTAGATGAAAAAATATTGTTTCGAATTAATGTATGGTTTGCATGAATACAAAGAAATGGTAAGGCTATCGCAAGAATACTTTGACGTGAAAATATTTCCATGAACTTTGTAAACCATAATAAATGAAATGGAGAAGTACACTACTAATATAAACATAGGTATCCCTCATTTCTAACTCATTGGTCTGTTATACTAAATGTTTAGATACATTATGAAATGCTTGGAATAAACATAATTCACATGTATAGTGCAATGAATATTTCATTTCAACTTATTTGAATTTAGTTGGAGGGATAAAATTATTATGTGTATAATAATTCTAAGGCTACTTTAGAATATTATGAATTTTTATGATGGAAATATTATACATTAAGCACTAAAGTGTCGGTTGATTGAAAGATCAAATGATAGAAGGGTGTTCAAATGGGGTGTGCGATAAGAGCCACCATGACAAATTAACACCACCTACAAAGAATCCCAACAACATGACTAAAACAAGATATCACACCTATGAGATCAGGCTTATGAATCAAGCAAAGTAGGGAAGCTAAAATTCATGGTTTGCAATTCTTGAGTATATCTCATGAAAAAATAAAATTTATTAAATAGGTTAAATGATGGAGCATGGAGCTTTGGAAGAAGATTATTTTCATGGAACTTTGGCTAGTCGCACTTTGTTTATTTCATGGGACCATGTATAACTAGTACCTTTAGTATAAGACTCCATGAGTAGTGGAATGGAGCATACCAAAATAATACTTGGCTATAAGACTCCATGCACATGTCATTGGAGTATTCCGTATTGGTTCTTGGATCAGTAGGGCCTCACTCAATGAACCGTTGACATATCACGTGTGTTCAAGGCATATTAAACAATACCTTTAATTTTAATACATATTGGAAAAACCTCTAAAAATAACATTATTTAACCCCCTACCAATATGAACCCAGTACACCTTCCCAATTAAAAAAACCCCTACATTCATAAAATATTGTAGGTATCATTTTTTCATCTACATTTTTTATACCCCTTTTATATTATTTCGTTAACTTTGAGCTCCATTTTTTATACCTACCAATATAAAAACCCTTTAACCCATATATATCCCCCAATATATTTTTTCCCTCACTATATCTCCCACAATATCAACCGACGTGGTATGGTATTACTCCCCGAGTGAAGCCCCCTGTTACTTGGATATAGGACTATAATGACTACCCCATCTAGGAAAACCTTGGAATAGGTAGACTTCCTTGAGTGGAGGCTTCCTAGGCTTGGATGTGTGATTATTAAACCCTAGGATAGGTAAATTTACTTATATGGGGTTTTCTTGGGCCTTGAGGTGTGATGATACAACCTTGGGACAAATAGACTACCCTATATGGGGGTTGTGTGGACCTCTAGGCATGATGATATTAAAGGCGTGATGATATTACTACCAATGGATGGATACCTTGTTGGTAGATACCCACACTCAATGGGACATAATTAAGAGTTGGGCCTCATTTCGATCTTTAGAAAGAGACTCCATGAAGTAGTAATTATACCATTATGTTCTTTCATTATTGGTGAAACTACTTAGTGAGATGTAATTTACGATAGAGCTATACAAAAATATTGCTTGGAGAAGTATATGCATCAATGAGTGCCTCACTTGGTGGTGAAACTACATAGTGAGTTGGACTCGAGGATGGAGTTGTATGAAAAAACTATGTGGAGAAATATATCTACCATTCATTTCTTTTTTTTTTGGTGAAACTGCTCAGTAATTGTTAAGAAAATGTACACATTGTGTTCCCTAGATTATTGTATTTATTAGTAGTTGGGGACACTATGTGCTTTGGATTCCTATGATATATATTTCAAGATGAAGTCAGATGAATACTGTGTGGAGCTAGGAAACACTTAATATAGTTTTTTATGTGAATCACTTCGTGCTTGTGAGAAATAGGAATCAAAGAGTAACTATAGAGATAAGTATCAAATAATAGCATGAAAATTTTATATTTCTCTGTTGGATTTGTGATCTGAATTGATTTACAATTTTGTAACTAACCTCATAAAGAATTTGTTGATGAAATTGTTGTTTAATTTACGTTTAAATTTCCATGTTTTATCTCATAATACTCATGTGTTTATGATGTACGTGAACTTCTTAAATTGCCAGCATAAATATATGAGGGTAACTACAAATAAAACATTAGTTTCTTCATAATATCAAAGTGCACAACAAAAACAGAATGGAGGTGAAGACCATGGGACTAGGTGAGTTTGGTGACGCTAAAACCCTATGATATGCATTGATAACCATTAAGTATTCTATGAAAAATGTGTTGTGCTATTAAAGAAAGGTAGACGATGCCTTAACTAACAAAAACATTCATTGTGAGGAAGACTTGCTAAGGAATGAAATACCTGGGGGATTGAGGAAGCGGAGAGGGGAATGCCTAAACATGGAAGGTGTGTGACTACACAGGAGAGGAAAAGTAAGTGAACTAGTTTTCAAAGAATCATCTAGATCCTCTTTGTGATAAAAACTTAATTAGGTGCATTATCAGAAGAAATAAGATAACTTGTTTCCTTGTGGAAGCCTTGAAGAGCAACGAACTACAAAGAATAAATATGCTAGAATGTCAGGTGACCTAGAGACAGGTAGAGTGTGAAATATGTCTGGTATTACTAATGTGGAAACTCAAGACATAGATGATGATGTTGATGTAGAGATATGTGTATATATAAATCTTGGGTATGTATTATGTGTTATCTTTATATAAAACTAAGGATGATACTCGTCTAAGAGGGTAGGAGTATGTGACAATCCCCCATCTAAATGTCACTATGTATAGTGCTTTATGTGACATTATGAGAAAATATGAAATATGGTTGAGCTGGAAGAGTGGAAACGAATTAAAATGTGGAGGAGGAGCAAGTGCTTATCCTAAGTGTAAACCCAAGCCACTTCATTTATTTTACTATTGAAAATATGTTGGAATTGATGTCAAAGTAGTAGTGTGGCTTAGGTGGTTCAAAAATATTATGGTCAAAGAGAAGAGAAGTTGGATAAAAAATAAGTATAAAGGATCAGATTAGATGTTCATGCAAGTGGCATAAATGGAGAGTGCTTTAAAAGATAATTCCAACGACATATTGAAGTCTAAGAAAGACTTCCTAGATAAAAAAATATGGTTAGTTAATGTTTCAAAGGATAACATCAAATTTTTGTTGTTCCTAGAACATGGACCCTGCAACATAGTTAGCTTACATGTGGCAAGTAATTCCATATGGGTATGCAGGTGTACCTATGAAATATTAGGAAGGATGGTGTGGGTCCTACCTTGGACACATAATATTGACAAATTTTCCATGTAGTTTTCCAAGGAAGACACAAGTGCTAACCTCCAGGATGACACGATTTTGAGAGGACATGGTTGGAAGCATCAATGGGAGGGCATGGCAGATGTGAAAATAGTGATTAGTGAGTGGGGAACCCCACCTTTACGCAATATCCCAATAGTTTCTCTCCAAGGTGATCTATAGGACATATACATTTTATTCCTAGGGAGATGGTGCCAGGGAGATGGAAAAACTTTCCCTCATCTGCCACCAAAATTCTTTTCTCGACCTTGAAAATCTTAATAAAGAAATAAAGTAAATTCATAAGTTTGGGAGCCCCATTTCTGCCATACCATCTATAGCATGGACCAATTACACATTGAAACTTGGCACAATTTATTGTACATAGGAGCCAAAATAACAACATGATGTTAGAATGATGATACACCAATAGGGATGTGATATGTAGAATGTAGACTTGGCATTTTCAGGATGCCTAGTGGGTTAGCAATGGATGAGATATAACACCACTGAGTGAGTGACACATGGAATATGGTATACATAGGGGTTGATAGGTCAGTAGTGTTTTCACGTCATTCTAGTCCTTAGAAATGTAGGCGCCCTAGTGATTCCTTAAAGAGTTGCAAGTTTTATCACCAGGGTGACAGGGAACCTACACATGGTAGCATAGGAGCTAGCAAGGACACATCATCCCAATGGTTTCTTGATTGGATAGTGTGTATGTCACAAAAGGTTTGATGTAGTTCTCTATGTACTCTGAGGCTTAGAATGAAGGCCTGGACATGACCTTTTTTCAAAGGTTTTCAAGTGTAAAGTGATTAGGGCTAACGAATATATCATCTTGATTTGTGACATTTAGCTTGTGCTTCATAAAAATTGTGGCTTACGAGATAAAAGGATATTTCTTTTCTCTATGACTTGGTTATAGTTTTATATAACCGAGGGCTTTTCTGCAAGCATATGGACATCAATCCATGAGAGAGTTAGAAACTTTGGAATTTTTGTGCAATATTTGGCATTTCATTGAAAAGTAACAATCTACTAAAACTTGGCTAAAACATGCATGAACGAGGTGGAATAAAAGTTGTGAGAATGAAAAAAAATAAGTTTCTTATTTGTAAGTTTGGCCAAATTTAGCACATATCTAAAGCTAAAACTCAAGACAAGTTCATTGCTAAACCCCATAAAAATTCATGAATTGAAGAAATTGGAAGTCAAACTCAGTTTCTTACCATAGAACAAGAAAACCATAGTATGGAAACTAATTGAACACATAAATAAGACTTAATAGAAGTGGAACATAAATGGAAAATATTAATTCATGCAAGTTAAAGGTATGGACTTATCTAAAATTTCTAAATCTAAAATTATTAGCTCTAATTCTTTATAAGCAAGAAGCATGCTTTTATTGTTCATCTTGTTGTTGTTGGTGTTGGTGTGTGTACTAAATTGATCCATGATTGGATATTTTTGAAGGTTATTTTGGGGTGATTAGGATGTGTGATTGAAGAGATATTTATTTGTTTCATGAAAGAAATCTTCCTTCTTGAGTGTTAAAATGGAATGAAATATGAATAGAGGAGGTCAAGCAAAAGGTAGCTTGCAAATCATCTCCTTTCAGTGGTAGTTGATATACTATAAGTAGTAGCACCTTTTAGTTGTAGTTGATAAATAAGATCTCCTTTCAGTGGTAGCTAATAAAATAGGGATAGTATCCCCTTTCAGTGGTAGCTAGTAAATTAGGGAGAAGTATCTTGTTTCTGGTGGATGCCATAGAATGTTGCAAAATCGAGTTGAAGATTTCCTTTGTAAGTGGAATTTAAGAAAGGCTCGAAGAATACATTTTTTTAATATGTGATTTTTGTGTTGATTCTTGTTATGATTATGTAGGTTTTGACCCCGTATAGTAATTCCTTACATACGAATTCTAAAAAACATAAAATAAACAATGGCGAAGCATAAAACATAAAACATATATACATAGATATTTTCCCCTAGATCCCGAAATCGAGACTACCAGATTGATTTTTCATTATATTCCTTTAAATGTTATAATACATATATATACATGACGAAGCATCCATAAACCCCAATCCATTAACCATTGATTAAAAAATATTTGTAGTTCCCTTAACCGAATCTACAATATACCATGGGAATAAAACCATCATGCCCAAAATCACATGCGAAAACCATGCAGAAAACCATAGGTAGGTATGCCTACCTAATATAGGGTCAAAATTTTTTTGCCCAGGGCACTCCCCAAGACCTCGTAGAGGGGCACTATCGCCCCCCTGAAACTCCAAGACAAGGGGGGATTCCACCCCCCCTATGACCCCCGTGGAGAAACAAAGGGATCCTTTCCTACCCCCTCGGCTTCACTACTAGGGCTAGTCATGGAAAGAATATAATACACACCCAAAATACTCCCAATTGTTGTTTTATTTCCATAGGGGTCAGAAGAGAGCTTAGTCATTGGTCCAACCCTACAACTCCCATTCTTTCTCTACACCAAGAGAACTTCTCAGTGCTCTTAGACTTTGTCAATGCATCTGCAGTATTCTTCAAAGTTTGCACCTTTACCAGAAACACCTTTTTTTCCTCAACAATATCACTTACAAAGTGATATTGAACATCAATGTGCTTTGCCTTTGAATGATAAGCAGAGTTATTTTCCAAAGAAATTTCACTTTGGCTGTCACATTCGATCCTTATAGCTCGCTATACTAACCCCATACTTGAGCACAATCTCTAAAATCAAACTGCTTCATTTCCTACATGAGTGGTTTCCATGTATTCTACCTATGTAGTTTAAATTTCCACTACGAACTATCTCTTACTCATCCAACTGATTGCACCTCCAAATAGGTTAAATACATACCCACTTATAAATATTCTCCAATCCATATCTCTAGCACAATTTGCATCAACAAATCCACAAATGTCCAAACCTCTATCTAATCTCAGTCTTCCTCGATAGTATAGATCATAATCTCTAGTGCCATGTAAATACCTGAAAATGTGCTTCAGTACTGTCTAATGTTCCTTCCCTAGTTTTGACGTACACCTACTCAATACTCCCACTGCATGTGCAATTTTCGGTCTAGTACAGACAATTGTATACATGAGGCTATCGTCTACACTTGCATATGGAACACGTGACATGTCCTCTTCCTCTTCTTATATCTTGGGACATTGTTCAGCAAAAAGTTTACAACTAGAGGAATAGGAACCTTCGCTCGTTTACTATCCTACATATTAAACTTCTACATTATTCTCTTGACATTCTTCCTCGAGTTTAACCAAAGCTTCCTGTTTTCTCAATCTCATTTAATGTCCATGCACAAAATATAGTTTGGAGCACCAAGATATTTCATGTGGAATTTGGAGGACAATTGGGTCTTCAGTTCCTAGATAACTTCTTTGTTATTTCCAATCAACAACATTTCATCCACATATAATACCAAATAAATAACACGGTCACCAATTAGTTAAAATAGACACAATGATATTATGCTCTTCTAATGAAGCCAATTCCCCATATACATGTATCAAATTTCTAATACCACATCCTTGTTGACTATTTTAACCCTTACAAAAACCATTTTAACCTGCATACCAATTATTCCTTACCCTTCCCTGCAAAGCATTCAGTTTTTTTCATGTAGATATCTTCTTCCACATCCCCATGAAGAAATTTTGTATTCACGTCCATTTGTTCTACCTAAAAATCAAAAGTTGTAGGAATAGATAAAAGTAATCTAATAGAAGTTACCTTCGCAACAAGAAAAAAAATATCACCAAAATCAATTGCCAACACCTAGTAATAACCTTTTTCTACCAACCAAGCTTTTTATTTCTCCACATTGCCTTCTGTATCCATATTCTTATTAAACACAAATTTCTTCCAATGGGTTTCCTTCCAGCTGACAGCTCCACTAAATCCCAAGTTTATTTTTATGCAAAGATGCCATTTCATTAACCATGGCCTCTTTCCATGGTTTTCCATCCTCTAAATCTACTACTTCCCTGATAGTTTTGGGATCATCACCAGTAATATATAAAGAAAAATGTGAACAGAAAGCAGTTGGACTATACCTTTCTAGCTACCTTATTTCTCGAACTAATCTTCTCATAGCCGGAGTTTGTGGATCTTCATCTTCTTATTCCTCTTCTGTTGTAGAGTTTGTTTCCTGCTTATTTAGCTCGAACTCTATCTTCTCAGGTTCCTTTATTAGGACTTCATGTTTGATAACATCTTTCACTTCTCTAAACACCACATCACAGTTGTACACAACATTCCTTGTTTTTGGGTTCCAATCATTATAACCTTTGAAACCATCCTTATATCCAATAAATATGCACCTTTCATATTTACTATCCAACTTGGTTCTTTTCTCTTTTAGAAAATGTACATATGCATGACATCCAAATAACCTCATATGTGAAAAAGAGGGTTTCTTAGCAGTCCATACCTCTTATGGAGTCTTATCCTCCAACGTTGATGAAGGTGATCTATTGAATAAGCAACATGGAGTCTCCACCGTCTCTACCTAGAATTCCTGTCCTAACCCAACACCACTAAGTATGCTTCTTTCCTTTTCCACCAACGTCGTGTTCATTCTTTCTACAACTCCATTTTTCTAAGGGATGGAAGGAGTATTCTTATACCATACTATACCACACTTCTTACAGAACTCTTCAAATTCCTTCTTGCTAAACACTCCACCATTATATGTCCTTAGCACCATTATCTTCTTATTTGTCTAGCTTTCCACCACAACATTAAATTATTTAAAACTGTGACAAACTTCAGATTTCTTCCTGAGGAAATATATCCATTTATTCATTGAGAGTTCATCTTTAAATGATACATAGTACACATACTTGCCCAATGATGGAACTAACCTAGGTCCAAACACATCACTATGCACAATCTCTAATATATGTTTCACCCTCTCACTTGATTCTACTTCCCATATACACACTTTTCACAAAAATAAAAATCTAGAGAGAAAGTAGACATACCTTCTACCATACCATTACCATGAAGTTTTAGAAGGCCGTTCTCTCAGATATGTCCAAGCCTTTGATGTAATAGCATGGTCTTTTCTCCAAGGACCACTAGATTTTTTGCTCCACTTTCAGGAACCATAGAACTGTTGCACACATCAATAACAATGATACCCTAAATCTTGTACAAAGATCCAATCCGAACTCCCCATATTAATACCATTTCTACCCGAACCATCTTACAGGTATCTTTCTCAAACATTATTTTTACACCTACATCATCTAGCTTGCTTATAGAAATCAGATTTTTGGCCAATGCAAGAATCTGCAGAACACCCAAAGGTGTTCTAATCTTTCCACCTTGTCACTTCAATTTGAATTTTCTGTGAGTTATGATTCCAACCTTCCTATCATCCCCTAACAAGACATCATTGCCATAATAGTTATCATACTTGTTGAACCCCTCCCTCTGGGGAGTGAAGTGAAAGGATGCACCTGAGTCAATCGACCATGCCTCATGTTATACATGTGGAATTGAAGTGTTCTAATCTTTCCACCTTGTAATTTCAATTTGAATTTTCCATGAATTATGATTCCAACCTTCCTATCATCCCCTAATAAGACATCATCGCCATAATATTTATCATACTCATAGAACCACTCCCTATGGGGAGTGAAGTGAAAGGATGCACCTGAGTCAATCGACCATGCCTCATGTTATACATGTGGAATTGAAGAAGAATCTAGGTACACATCCCCTCCTTCATCTGATATGGTTTTTCCCTATGTAGAAGGAGCACCATCAAATTCCTATCCTTTCTAAGGAGATTTAAATCCGCTATCTTTTTTTAAGTTCCCTTGATGTCCTCATTTTAGCACACCTTTACACGTTTTCCTAGATATTTAGATCTCCCACTCAAGGATTTCTATATTTTTTCTATTCTTGGACCATCCTCGTATAGATAAGGCATCACCATTATGTCCCTCCATACTTTTCCGTATCATCTCTTCTCACAACAAGGATGAGACTATTTCATTAAACTGCAAGGTAGTGGCATTGATAACTATTGCAACAACTAGACTATTAAACAAATCTAGTAGGGAACAAAACAAACTAGTGCACTTATCTTCATCTTGGACTTTTATATCAATGGATAAAAATTTGCTTACCATAGTATTAAAGTCGTTGATATGATCTATCACCAAGTCTCCATCCTTCGTCCTCAGGTTATACAACTTTTTTGTAGGAACAATTTATTCACCAGAGACTTAGATTGGTACAAAGCCCCTAACTTGTCCCACAAATCCTTCACTAAAGCTTCCCTTGACACATTCAAAAATACAGAATCTATGATACACAACTGTATTGTGGTCTTTTACTTCCAATCCAACCTCACTTATTCCTTAGCTGACATTTCCATTGGTTTAGTACCAAGATCTACCTCAATCCACTAATCTTTATCCACTAATAGATCCTCCATCTTGAGTTTCCACAACTCAAAAATATGACCCTTAAGTTTCTCGATCTTTATATTTCCACTGCTCACCATATTCTTTCACCACAAGAATCGATCCCGCAGATCTCCCACTGAACAAGTTCTACCAGAGGCCCGATCAAAACCCCTCAACAGCAAAGGTGTCCCCTTGAAGCCAAAACAAATCTGATATGAAATGTAGGTTTTAACCCCATACAAAAATTACCTACACACAACTTTTAAAAAACATAAAATAAATAATGGCGAGAGCATAAAACATAAAACATATATACATAATGATTTTCCCCTAGATTCCAAAACTGGGACTACCAAACTGATTTTTGGTTATATTCCTTTCAATGTTTTAATATATATATATATATATATATATATAGACATGCCAAACCATCCATAAATCACAATCGATTAACCCTTGATTAGAACATAACCATAGTTCCCTTAACTGGATGTACAAAATACCATGGGAAAAAAACTATCATTCCCAAAACCATGTGTGAAAACCATGCAAAACACCAATGTTAGGTCCACTAACCTAATATAGGGTAAAAAAAAATTGCTTGGGGCACTGCCCCCATCCCCATTGAGGGGGGCTCCAACCCCTCTCAAATCCCCCCTATGACCCCACCATTGGGCCTAGCTCATCAAAGAGTGTGCCAAGCACCCACCAACTTCACTATTCGGGCTGGTCATGGAAACAATATAACACACACCCAACATATTATATGATTGGTTGTTGAAGTGTTTATTAGTGTTTTAGAATTATTTACTATGGGAAAGAAAGTTTTAAAATTTGCACAGTATTGATTCACCCCACCTCTCTGTACTGTCTTGGTTTCCAACAATTGGTATCATAGTCAAGTTACTTTAGGATGAGTTTAATATATGGACGACTACAAATTGTGGAAAAACATGAAGGAGGATTCACTAATAAGATAGCTACAATCAATGGAATGAACTATGTGTTTTCGAAAGTACAAAAAAAATGATTCAATCTCTTGGTGTTGATGTATGGGACACAGTGGAAAAATAATATCAAAATCCTACAACCACGATTACTATAAATTGTAATATGGAATTTACATGCAATGGAAAAGAAATTAATTCTCTACGTACTGGCATACCTAAATCAAAACTAGTCAAGGTCATCAATTGCACTATTGCACAAGAAATATGGGATAATATGAGCAGATGTTATGAAGAAAATATCAAGGTAAAGCAAGCCGAACATCAAGGTTTTAGAATGTGATTTGATTCTTTGAAGTTGTGTGATGATGAATATATTTCGAAATACATTCTTATAGTTGACAAAATTGTGAATACAATAACAGGTCTTGATGAAGAGCTAAAAGAGAAAGTAGTAGTTCGGAAGGTGTTGATATCTCTTCCTAAAATATTTAATCCTAAATTTCTATCGATTGAGAAGATGATAGATCTCAAATCTCTCACTTTGGACCAATAACTTGGCACCCTTACTGCCTTTGAGATGAGGATTTATAATGAAATGTTTATAACAAAGGAATCAACATTTAAAGTAAAAAAGCAGCCTAAGGAATAATGTAATGACTCATATTGTGAATCAAATGAAAAGGAGGCTATGTTTGTGATAAATCTCAAGAGAGGTCAAGAAAGTACAAAGTTAAGCTACGTATTAAGTGCTTTAACTGAGGTAAGGTACATCACTATGCTTCTAAATGTCGAGAAAATAAGAATGAATATGACCATAGAGAGAAGTTTAGAAAAGTGAAAAGGGAAAAAAATAAGTTTAAGAAGAAAAGCTCCTACAGTTAAGACTGCAGCTACCGTCAAATTGAAGACATTAAATCTTTAGATGAGGAAAGAGCCTATGAATGCTCAAAAATATTTATTCTCACGACCACATAAAATCAGGAAGTAGAGTTTATTGACTATAATGGACAAAGGGTTGAGGTTGACTTAGAAGGAAATATTATTAGTTCTCTTGAGGAATTTTAAAGGTTAGGAAAGAAAAATAAAATACAAAAGGAATTGTTGAGCAAAGACAAAGTTGAAGCAATTGAACATTTTCTCCTGCAAATTGAAGAATGTAAGAAGATCTAAGAAATATTGAAAGAATAACTTAATGAGAAGAATGAAGCCTATGAAAGGCTTGAAGGAGAAACTTTTTCCTAAGGAAAGAGCTTGAAAAATATAAAACCCAACTAAGATTTAATGAAAAGTTTGGAGAAGGGACAAAGACTTTAAATGAACTTCCTTAAGCATAAAGATGCTTTAATAATTGATCATGTCTTAGATTTGAGGCCTAGTTAATCTAAAAAGCCGATATAAAGGGAAATAAATCCATTACCTTTGTTCAGACTATGAAAAAAGCTAACCCATCGCAACAATAGAGAGAAAAAGAGAGTATGTAATGCAATTTACAACCACAATAAAATCAATAGTTGTGAAACAAAAGGAGCAATTTGACTCAAAAAAGCTCTAATAATGAACGAGACGTAAATAAAAATTGTCAACAAGGAGGTTCATGTCTTAGAAAATCTTGATTATCTCAAAGGGCAACTTATCTAATCTTTAGAAATCAATTTTCTCCAGAGTATTGGGACATATTTCTAGGATATTGTTTAACCTGTGCTAATTATGGGCACAATGCATCAAATTGTTGGTTGAATATATCATTTAGGAATCTCAAGTCATAAATAATATATTATCAACCTAATAACCAAATTTTCAGGAAAATTATGAGAAGTCCTAGGTATAGCAATTTTTTCCCCACCGAAAAACTTCTTTCAATGTTAAATCTATCAAAACTATGGCCATAAAGTAGTTGACTACAGACATAAAGACAAAAGGCCTGATCCAGAAATCAAGAAAAAATACAACAACCAAAAGTATGGAAGAAAAACAAAAATTAAGTAAATTGTAATGTGTTTTTATTTTTCCCGGATGAATAGAGTCAATGGTATGTTGAAAGTGGTTGTTACAGGCACATGTTAGGATACAAAAGAAAGATTTTTTCATGGAAATGCATTGAAAAAGGTATTGCGACCTTTGGAAATAATGTGACTGATAAGACTCTAGGCAAAGAAATTATTAGCCCAGCTAATGTGAGAGGTAAGGCTAAGGATGTATAGCTCGTTTATGGCCTGAAGCATAGTTTACTTAGTGTTTCCGATATGTGTGACCAAATCGATGATGTGTTGTTCAAATCTAAAAAATTTCAAATCAAGTATACATAGATAGGAGAGACAATAGTTGAAACTATTAGAACACAAAATAATGTATATTATCTAAAATATAAGTTGGAGAAGTGTTTCCTAACAAATATTGATGAGAGCTGGATGTGGAATCGAAAGCTAGGACATGTGAACCTTAATCATATTGTCAAATTGAGCAAGAAGAATGTTGTTAGATATTTTCCAAAGCTTTCAAAACTAGAGAAGACTATTTGAAAGTACTATCATATTGGAAAAAAGTATGAGTGCCATTCAAATCCAAGGAGAAATTATCAACCATGCCATTTAAATTAATACATATGGACTTGTGTCGCCCTGTAATAACTCATACAACTTCAGGTAAATTGTATTGCATGCTTATCATTTAGAAGAATTACATCGGTGGCATTGTTAAGAGAAAAGTCAAATGACTTTGAAAGGTTGAAAGACCTTAAGGCCATCGCTGAGAATGAGACAAACTATGAAATAAATTGCATAAGGTCTTATAGTGGTGGTGAGTTTACCTCCAAACAATCTAATGATTTTTGAAATGAATAGGGTATCAAAAGATAGTTTAACATAGTAGACACTCCATAGTATAACGAAGTAGAAAAGAGAGCCAACATATAAGTCCAATAGTTGGCTAGAGCCGTGAAGGAGAAAAAGGTATACCCCATAGGTTTTTGGAAGAATCCATTCACACAAGAATGGTGATTTTAAACAAGTCAAACTTTAGACTAAACAATGATAAAAATCTATATGAGCTCTAGTCTAAGAGGCCTACTATAGTCAGTCATTTAAGAGTATTTCCAGGTAAGTGTTATATCACAAATATTCATGAAAAGCTTTGTAATTTTGATGCAAGAGCTAAAGAAGTTAATTTTCTTGGGTTAAATACCACAATAAGAATACAAGAAAAATAATTGATTGTAGTGATTGTTGGAAATAATACTAAGATGGGTGGGGGGTGAATCAGTATTATCAAATAAAACACTTTTTCATTTTCATACTCAGATATATATATATATATATATATATATATATATACGCTACTTCAGTTACGGGAACCTGCGTATACACGCAACTGTGTCTAAAGAAACTAGTGTATATCCAATAAACATATGATTTAGTTAATCCATTAGATGTTGATCTTTAATCAGTGCATCAGAACTTCATTAAGCATAACAACAGTAAAGAGGTGTAGAAAAATAGCATAGATCATCACACGCATGAACATAATATATAAGGTGGAAACCGAATGTGGGTGAAAACCACTTGCTGCAATTCGGCTCAATCTTGTTTTAATAAGAAACCTCTTTTTACAATATTTATGTACTGGTGCAGTCTTATACCAGTACATAGGCTTCTACCTATAGAAGGCTACAACCTTCTCTCATTCTCCAGCTTCTCCTGGAAGGGAGCTACAAGCCCCTTAGCTCTTGTACTAGTTGATGTACTAATACGTAGGTGTTGACCTACAGAAGGCTACAATCTTCTCTTTTCTTCCAGGGACCACGTTTCATAATTTTTTAGACTGGATCCATCAATAACATCAATCAAAAATCAAATATATCTACATCAAACAATCTCCTTTGCACCAACCAAAACTAAATCAAACAATCACTTCTCTAAATGTTGTAACTAGAATACAGTAATAGTAACCAGAAACCAATCCTGAACCCAGAACATTGTAGCAATAAACAGAAGTAGCTAAAACATATTTTATGAGACGTACACCACTTCAATATGTAGAACCTGCATGCATACGTTGCTATATTAAGGCAAACCTCTGTATACGTCATTTTGAATTACCAAACCCATGTGTATACATGCCTTTTCTATGTTGAAACTCCGTATAGATCTATAATAGACAATTTACTCTTTTCAATTATTCAGACATCAGTTATACTCAGATCATCAGATTTATAGATCAAGTCATGTGCCAAATATAACAGATCAAAATCACACAATGATACTTCTCTTCAAGCCTTGAGATCTTGACCCATCAATATAACTTATCCTTCATCTACCGCTCATGTTCCTCCTTGATTCAGATCCATCTATGCATCATAACCCAATGACGAGTATTCTAGATCTTATTCTTCATAAGATATTCAATACTTGAGTGCCTTTGCCTAATGATCTCCTTCCCCTTTTATAGCCTTAGGCCTTGCTCAATCCCATGGTCCAAAACCACTTAGAACCAAACCTGGGTCCAAATACCTGGGTTCAACACTTCAGATGAGATACCATGGTCCAAAACCATAGATCAAAATACCAAGGACCAAAAACCATGGACCAAAAACAAGTTTCCCACGTGTACGCATTTTTCCTTGTGTGAAAGTGTGTGCATATGCATACGCACCTTTTGATAGGTAATTCCGCGTGTATACGCAACTTTGTTAAGTGGAACCTGTGTATATCTATTTTTCCTTCATCCTGAGAGCCTGAGCTATGATTTATCATCTAAGTGAGTTGTCATCAAGGACAACACTTGTGTCATAGTTCCAAACCTGTGTCATAATGCCAATAATCTCCCCATTTGGACTTGATGGCAACCCCAAGTCACTCAAAGTGATTCTCCCCCTTTGTCATCAAGGGCAAAGGGTTATGCTCACCCTGAGTTCATGCTGACATCTATGCTCTGCTGTGCCACCGATGCTCCCCCTGAATGTAGGAAAGGTCTGGAAAAAGATGTTCTACAAGAAAGAACATGACTTTATACATCATAAATGACCTTCCTATCACCAAAGTCTCATACATACATCCATCTCCCAACCAAGTGGGGATATACCAATATTGACTCATCCACCCAACAAAGTGGGGATACACCAAAAGTTTACACATAATAAAACAAGAATATTACATCATCCATCCCAGACATAGTGGCGAAACCAAAATAGGTTGTTACATGATCTTGATAATAAAAGAAATACATGACATAAAGGCTAAATATCTAAGACAAGACTATGATAGTCATCAGCAACTATCATCAGCAGCATCTGTCAATCATCATCTAGACTAGCAACCGTGATCTCTCTCTGCACCTGTTCCACCTGAATCAAAAACAATTCTGAAGTAGTACCAAGATCTTCTAAGATAACGCCAACAATTGATTATTAGTAGTAGATGCTCCCCCTGAACCTATGCCAGATGGTCTCTATCTGACCCATATCAAACTATTTTCATCTTAAGTCTGGCCCATTGATATTCTTCAAATCAACATATACGTGACTATATCAACAGAAACCAGTGTATGTACTCGGATGCTCCTCATGAAACTCATGTACAACCACTTTTCTCTAAAATAGATAAGTTTCAACAGCAAGATGATGCATCAACTACTCCCAGCTTCTGTCTAAGGTATTCAAGTATCTCCCTAGGCAGTGGTTTGTTGAATATATCAACAACCTGTTCCTTGGATGGAACATACTCCAATTTGACCTTTTGTTCAAGCACTTGTTCCTGGAGCAAATGATATTTGATAGGTATGTGTTTGGTCTTTGAATGCATGACTAGATTCTTTGAAATACTGATTGCACTTGTATTATCAAATAAAATGGAGATAGGTGGATTACAAGTGATTTTAATGTCTTGCAAAGTTTGCATCATCCAAAGGAGTTGTGTGTAGCAAGATGGAGCAGGCACATATTCTGATTTAGCTGTAGATAATGCAATTGAACTTTGTTTCTTGCTAAGCCAAGATACTAATCTGGAACCCATAAAGAATGCACCACCACTAGTGCTTTTTCTATCATCCATGCTTCCTACCTAATCTACATCTGTATATGGACGAAGTGTGCGATATGTATCTCTAGGATACCATAAGCCATAGTTTTGTGTTCCTTGAAGATATTTGAAAATTCTTTTTACTGCCTGAAGGTGTGCTTCTTTTGGATTTTCCTTTAATCTTCCAACTATTCCCACTGCATGCATGATGTCTGGTTGGGTACCTGTCAGATAAACTAGACTACCAATCATGGATCTATAGGTTGGTTGATGTACTGCTGCTGAATCATCATTTTCATTGAGGCTGCATCCTGTTACCATAGGGGTACATATTGGTTTTGAATCTTCCATGCCATATTTCATCAAGATCTACTTGAGGTACTTGGTTTGTGATAGAAAGATAATGTCTTTGTTTTGTTGGACTTGTAAACCAAGAAAATATGTCAGCTCGCCAAGCTGAGACATTTCAAATTCTTTCTGCATCACCAAGTCAAAGTTTTTACTCATGGGTTCTTCATTGCAACCAAAGATGATATCATCAACATACACAACAAGTATTAGAAATTTATCATTATCAACTTTTATATATAGATTGATATCTGCTGATCCTTTTGAAAAACCTTGTTGATGGAGATATTTGTCTAGACAATAATACCAAGCTCTTGGAGCCTGTTTAAGACCACAAAGAGCCTTTCTAAGTCTGCATACAAGTTTTGGATCATTTCCAAGCATGAATCCATCTGGTTGCTCAATATACACTTCTTCTTCTAAGTCTCCATTTAGAAAGGCATATTTCACATCCATTTGATATACTTTGAACTTCTGAAAACTAGAAAGAGCAAGGAACATTCTTATGGCTTCAAGTCTAGCAACCTGTGCAAAAGTTTCTTCAAAGTCTATACCTTCTTGTTGAGCATACCCTTTACAAACAAGTTTGGCCTTGTTTCTAATAACATCTCCATTTTCATTCAACTTGCTTTTGAATATCTATTTGGTCCCTATGAAATTCTTATCATTAGGTCTAGGAACCAATTCCAAAGTGTTATTATTTTCAATCTGCTCAAGTTCTTCATTCATGGCATTGACCCAACATTCATCTTTGTATGGTTCATGAATATTTTGTGGTTCAACGGAGGAGACCAATGCTAGATAGCTTGAAGCTTCTGTAATAGTTCTTCTTGTTTGTACACCTACCTCTTTCTACCCCAAAATGTGAGTTTCTAGATGCTTCTTCTGTATGTACCTAGATGGAGTCTTTTCTTCTACCCTTACCGATTCTTCTAGTGCCTCATAGGTTTCTTCTTCATCATTAGTCTGATTTGAAGTTGAAGGATAGTCCTCTTCATCTTCAAAATATTTGGTTTTTATCTACTTTGGATTGTCGCCTGCTTCATCAACCACCACATCAATACTCTCAAAAAATTTTCCAATTCTTTTATTGTAACACTTATATCCTTTACTTCGAGAAGAGTAACCAAGGAAAATTTCTTCATCTAATCTAGGTTCAAACTTGCCAAGATTTTCATCATTCCTTTTGATGTAACATTTGCTTCCAAAAACTTTGAAGTATTTTACTGTAGGAGTCTTACCATACTAAAGTTCATGAGGATTTTGAGTGTTGTTTACCCAAACATTTTTTTGTTGAGAATAGTAATGGTAGCGAATGCGGCTTCACCCCAGAAGGTTGCAGGAGTTCTAGACTCATCAAGCATAGCACGAGCCATTTGTTGAACCGTTCTATTCATCCTTTCCACTACTCCATTTTTCTGAGGAGTCCTTGTAGTAGAGAATTCCCCTCTTATTCCATGTTCTTCACAAAATTCAAAAAATTGATCCAAGGTAAATTCCCCTCCTCAATCAGACCCGAGGCATTTGATTCTACGATCTGATTCATTTTCAACCAAAACTATGAAAGCTTTGAACTTTTTGAGAGCTTTGTTTTATGCTTCAGAAGTCCTATCGAACACATCCTGGAAAAGTCATCAATGAACAATATAAAGTATTCTTCTCCTCAAGGTGACTTTTTCCTTGATGGACCACATAAATCAGTATGGACAAGTTCAAGTGGCTTACTAGCTGCTCCTTCCTTCTCAGGGAAATTAATTCTGCTTTGCTTACCAAATTGACATGATTTTCATATTGTATTGTCTGGAATTCTGATGTCAGGGTGATCATGAACTGCTTGATATTTGCATGCTTTCCTTATTTGAGGGAAACTTAGATGCCCCAATCTTCTATTCCATAGCTAGTGTTCATCATTCTTGCTTAGATAGCATTTTTGTTGTCCTCCCTTGAGTATGTATAAGTTATTTGGAGTTCTTATGCCTTTGATCACTGTTTGTCCTGTATCAAGCTCACAAACAGTACATCCATTTGATCGAAATATTACCTCATTTCCTTGATCACACATTTGGCTAAAAATCAATAGATTATGCTTTAAACCATCAACATACATAACATTTCTAGCTTTGACTTTTTCCTTCAAAAGAAGAGAACCTTTATCTTTCATGAGTGTAGGGGTGTCATTTCCGAATGAGACTTTCCTTTCCTTATCTAGGGCACTATATGACTGAAGTTTTTCTTTATCACCTGTCATATGTTTCGAGCATCCACTGTCGATGTACCACTAATTTTCCTATCATTCCTCATATAAGGCTATACCACATCTTTCTGGTTGCGGTTCTTTCTTTCTCCATGTTTTGGGACTCAATGGAGCTTGCTCCTTCTGAGATGTTTTCCAAAACTTACTCCTGCATTTAGAATCTTCATGACCGAAGTTGTTACAAATAGAGCATTCTATTTCATTTTCAAGAGCAGAAAAGTTATTGTAGGTCCTCTTCATGATCCCAATCACACTCCTTTGATTTCGTGCTTCTCGAGTCATGATGGTCTTGTAGGCAACACATTGAGCAACTTTGTATCCAAAGTTATGACATGAAAAGCATTGGCCATTAAAGAAATTCTTGTGGTTATGAAATCTACTGACCAGATGATTGTGGTTTCCATTGACATTCATTCTTGAGGCAATCTGAGAATGATTTACCTGCAGTTGGTTGTAGCTTTTGTTCAACCTTGAAGTTGGTTCACCCTAATTTACCTCGTGGCCTACTTTATGCCTCCGTAGACGATTGTCAACCTCTTCACTTCTCCTTGTTGCATCAGGATAACTTTTGGAGGTGGATGGCTTCTATGCTTGAGGTGCTTCTTTAGTATATCCAAGACATGTCTTGATTAGAGGAGAACACTGCACTTTGATAATCTCATCTAAAGTTTTAGATCCTTTAGCAACTCTAAGATTAAGAGCTTTTATTTTCCCAATATCTTTTATAAGTCCCACAATTTCACATTCTAAATTTTCATTATGTTTTTCCCTTTCAGTAAGTTGGAATGTCAGAGTATATATGATCATAATCTTTTCCTCTAAACATATTTTAAGTTTAGAAATTTCTTCATAGAGAACATCTTCATCTATAGCATCCAAGAAATCAACATCTTCAAAAGCCATCAAAATTCTATAATCATTACCATATTCATCTTCATCACTATTTGAAATTCCATCGTTGTCTTCATGTGTATAATAACTCTTCTTACTTGCATTCTGTTTTATGTTCCATTTAAGTAGTTCCTTACCTTTATCAAGCTTATCATTATGAGGACATTTGGCTGCATAATGACCGATTCTTCCACAAGCAAAGCATTTGAAAGGTAACACACCTCTAAATCTTCCATAACCACATTGAAGGTTCTTGACAAAGTTTGATTCTTCCTCTCCTTCTGACACATGCCCTGACTCATTGTATTCTCCTTTTCCTAAAGCTTTGAATGTGGCTCCTCTCCTATCTGATGGACCCCCTTTTCTCATTTCTGAAGCAGTTAGGATTTCGTGCAGCTGTGACATGGTGATACTCTAAAGATTCTAATTTTCTTCTATGGCCAAAACTTTTGATTCAAACTTAGAAGACAAAGATCTTAAAACTTTTTCAACTAAAGTAACTTCTTTTATCTCAGTTATAAGAAGAATTTCGGTGTAAATCACATAAAGAAAGACCTTTGCCGACGCGTTTCAAACCAACTAGTGTGGTTCATCGTCAGGACAAGTTGAAGAGACAAATCTAGTCTGGCGCGTTAAATAGTTCGAGCAGAGATTCCACCAGCTAAAATCGATTAACGTCTAATTTTGACCGAAGGACCCTAATAAATTATTATTATTCTTATTGTTATGTTTATTCCCAATATTTACTATTTTATTTGTGGAACTAAGTTAAACTAGGTAAAAAATAAAATAAAATAATAGTTTATTTAATTAAATTCTTATAAAAATAATTATATATAACAATCTTTATCCTTAATATTTATTATTATATTTACGCTATTAGGATAAATTAGGTAAATAATTACCATATTTACTTAAAGTTAGTTTACAAATTTAGTTTATTACATTATT